>PUFA01000384.1:600000-810674 GCA_003508835.1 Eonycteris spelaea | reverse complement strand
GGCGGGACGACAGTAAAATCTAGAGTGAAAACCAAGCTAGTCCAAGATGTCCTCCTGCAGGCTGTAAAAGGCAGTTTAATGCAGTTAAATCAGAGTGCCAATTTTTTTGTTCAAATGATTTTAATTATTGGAATGCACTTTTTTTTAATATGCAAATAAAAAGTTTTAAAACCTGAAAAAATATCTCATTCCTAATCATGGCTTCATGATATTCTGTAATAGGTATGTACCATAATTTATTTAACAATTTTACTGTTATTGGATATTTATTTATAATTTTAAAAACATGCTTATTTATCTTTATTCTCTATGATTTTTACATCATCTATGTTTCTTTTTCTAAGCAGTTGTCTTTTTCTTATTGATTCATAGAAATTCTTTATATTATGGATAACAATCCTTGATTGTAATTTTATAATTTTCCCCATTCTCTCACTTTTTAAAAATTATACTTATGGTGTTGGTTACCATATGAAACTTCTAAGTTTTGGTGAAGTAAATATATTTTTTCTTTATGGTTTCTGGGCTTTGAGTCTTGGCTAAGAAAGCCTTCCTTTGGAATGTTCTCAAGATATTTTACATATTTTCCTGGTGCTAACAACTCTTGTGAAACCTTAATGAGAATTTCTTAATGATTTTCAGATTCATCATCATTTGATGTTTAAGTGCCTACTTCATGTCAGATTTTTCGATAAGCCTTAGTAGGATTAGTAGACATGGATTATAAGGATTAGTAGACACGGCGCCTGCCCTTATGGAGCTGGTATTCTGAAATGGAAGATGGATGACCGATAAAATTGTACTAAGTGTCATGAAGGAAATGACTGGGCTGAGCTAGGCAGTAATCAAGGAGAACTTACTTTAGATTGGGCTATCTAGAAAATCCTCTTTATGAAGGTATCATGTAAGCTGAGACCTGAAAGATGGTAATGGAAGCTACTCCTGCCTTTCCTCATGGGCCTCCTAGCACCAATATCAAGGCACTTTGAATGAGCAGAGGTGAAACCGTGTGTCACCACTACACATCTAAGAGGGAGAAATGGACCGGGAAGCTGGGGATGAATGGCAAATTCATTTTGCTCATGTCATATAGGTGGTGCCTGGTGGGCTTCAACAGAACAGATACCCAAGAGGCAGTGGAAACCCATGAGAAAGATCTGGGCTGGAGAAGGTGTTACCAGGTTACTTAATGATGCCACTGTCAATGCTGCTGTGAATACTTCGAACGAATACCTTTATGACCTTGTTTGCATGTGTTGTAAAATAAATCTTAGAAGTAGGATTTCTGAATTCAAAGTTATGAGTGCCATCACCTGAATCTTCAATATAAGAATATGAAATTACAGGTTAGACTTCTTCGTGCTCCAAAGGCAGATCACACTTATCCCCCCTCCTCTCAACACAAAAACGTGGTTATCCGATAATGAAGTCTCTTGGGAAAAACGGAGAGTCAGCAATCTTGTGTTATGTTGTTATCTGGCCAGCTGTCCCTAAACAGTTTTCACTAATGGTGGCAGTGATAATGGTTCACCATTAGTCACCAGGCACTGGCAAAGGTAAGCACTTCGCCTTTGTAATCCCACTTAATTTCTGCAACATCCCCGTGAAGAGGGAGCCACTAATTCTTCATTAACATACTTAAATAACTGAATGGTATTCTATCTTACCATATAGTGTTGAACATTTCGTTTGCTTTAAATATTTCCTTTTATACCAATTTTGCTTATAATTACAGATATAGATCACTACATACCAACATACAGATTTCATTTATGAATACAGATATATATACACAGATACACCCACACATGGACACACACACACCATTATGAATTATATTTTATCTCAGGAATGTAGTAATTGTTCAAAAATTATTAGCAGATTAAAGGATAAAAGACAAAAGGTGGTATTAATATATGCTGGGACACACTGGATAAGAATCAACATTTATTCTCGAGTTCGAACTACTTTAGGAGCTAGTGATTGGAGAAATTTTTCTAAATTTTATAATTTAGAAACTTAGAAACCTATGGCCTTCATATTTAACAGTGACTATCTCAAAGCATGCCCTCATAGCCTGGACTGTGGCAAGAATGTTCTGGATACTACCAAAGGCTTTAAGAAAAGAAAATGAAGAGACACATATTTGCAAGGAAGAACAAAAACTGTCATTATTAAAGCCAGGAGGGAGTAAATGGAATTAAAGTGTGCTAAAATACAGGTATCTTGTGAGGGGCAGGAGGGTTAAAATACCAAGTAATTTTAGACTTTGTCAAGCATGTGAAATAAAATTTTCAAGCATAGCCACTAAAGAGCAGAAATAAAATATAAATTGTAAATTTGTAGAGGAAAGTATACAATAGGGAAAAATTGAATATAAAAAAAACTCTATACATTCCACCACCGCCACCACCACCCTAACCCCCACCCCCGACCCACCCCCTCCACCCCCCAAAATCGCAAGAAGGGTGGGAAAAAAGAGCACAGGAAAGGAAGGACAAACTGAAACCACGAAGATGATAGGAACCTATGCAAATGTCCCAAACATCTAACTTCCAGCCAGGCCGCTCTCTACTAGGACCACCTCCACGTTTCCCCAGGGATCTCATCAATGCCCACTCCACTCTGACCCTCGGCGGTGACAGACTCCTCTGTCTACACAAGAAAAAGAGGGTTGCGGGACCAGCATGGATCTTCCCCGGGACTGTGCAAGATCTGCCATCTGGTGGCTGTTCAAGATAATTGCGGGCAATAGATAGGATAAAGAACAGGAATAGACGTTTGGAAACCAAAAAGATAGCGCTATCTATACTTCGTGAACGACCTTTGAAAGTGTCTGGCCTTAAAGCAAACTGGAATCCACTGCTGGGCCCTGCCCCGTTTACACCGTGGTGTAACTGATTAAGCGTAAATGGATTCAACCCTTAGGGAAATCAATAGTGAACATGTACCTTACAAGAGCCTTAGAGATGCCCATGTTCTTTCTTGGGAGTTTGTGCTAAAGAGGGGTCATTGTTTCAGGATTTTGATGGAAGAGGCACAATGAATAGGGTCAACCTATAGAAGCAGTGTCAGAGTGCAGAGGACCTTCAGCCAGACCCCAGACTGAGCTGGGACATCGGGAACTGGGGTGTGTGGAGAAAAGAGGGATCAGGAGTGCAGTCATCCAAGACGATGGGAAGCGGACGTCGTGCTTTCCAGGCAAACAGAAGCCCCACTGGGCGCCGCGGATCCATCAACGAAGCCTAGGTCCACCTAGCCCAGCCGGCTCGCAGACTAACTCCAGACCCTACTCAGTAAAGAAGGACCTTTTGAAAGAGATAAAACTATTTTTAATGCCCTCGACTGGGCCAGGTGACAGGAGTGAGTCTAGGGGAACAGCTGGCGGGCGATGGGGATGGGCCGCGGTTGGTGGACAGGCAGCTGTGCGTGGTTGCCCTGGGCCTGCAGCATGCCAGGTCTATGCCAGGGCTTTTACACTGGACTCTCACCACAAATATGAAGTAGGTCCTCTTTTTAATGTCCGTTTAAGAAAAGAAAACTGAGCCCCAGAGTTTAAGTGGTTTGCCCAAGATCACACAACCGATTTAAGTGACTGAGCTGGACCTGGCTGAGACATATTCCCTCAACAAATACTAAGCACTTTTTCAATGCAGGGACTATGCCGGACGTCTTGGAGATGGTCTGCCCTCCAGGAGATTACAAACATAGAACATAGTCCATCCAGTGAGCGTGGAAAGGGAAAGAGGTGTCAGAGAACCATCCTGAAGGAGGTGAGGCTGGCAGAAGGAAAAATCATGAACCCTGAGATACGAAACAGCTTCCGAAGGGAGGGAGGAGTGGGAGGAGAGGTTGAGTAGGCGGAGTCACAGAAGGCCTCCAGTGTTGCCATCTAGTGGCCACTCAGGATATCGCAGGTAAAGCAGAAAGTTATAATGGCTGTTGCTAACACTGAGCATTTACTCTATGGTTTCTGTACATGTATTTACTTACTTATGTTCACCACAAACCTATATGATGGGCATTATCTCACCCTTAGTTTTCAGATTCAGGCGCTGAGGTACCTTTGTGACTAACTTAACCAACATTATACTAATATGACATTGGTAGGAGGGATTTGCCTAGGGAAGTCTGGCTTCAAGCCCATGCCCACAGCCACTAAGCTGCACTTGCCTCAAGGAGTGAGGTTTATCTGAGGAGAGAGGTTTACCCCCGCTGTGAAGGGCTGGATCCTGGCTGGCTCTGTGCTTGGGAAAGGTCTCCTTGGCGACAGTGTGGAGAATGGTTGAAGCATGCAGCAAGAATGAAAACAAAACATCTCCAGGCAAGACAGAGATTTGAAGCATGGAAGCTGAGGGTAGGAGGAAGGAAGGGGGCTTCAGTGTGAATCCCAACTCTGGCCTGGGTGGACGGGTGGAAGACCACGAACGCGGGTTGGTGAAAGATCAGGAATTCCATTTTGGCCCTGAAGTGCCTGAGGAGTTGTGCAGTAGGCAACTGGGTACTGGAGGGAATGGGCCTGAAGGTGCTGATTTGGAAGCTGATGCTTCAAAGGAAGTATTGTAAATAATGGAGTGGATGAAGTCCCCATGTCATACCTTGAACAATTATTTACTGGGGACATCCTGTAGTCCCAACTTGTGCTGGATACTCAGATACTACAATAAACAGGACAGATGTGGTCTGTATCTCACAGAGTCCAGAGTTCACAGTGTTGTTCAGAGAGCAACACCATGACCAGCTGAGGGTGCAGGCCAGTAACAGCTTCTCAGAGAAAATGGCTATTATCCTGTTATGTTGAGAGTAGAAAGATCAAATAAGCCATCGTATCTTGCAACAAGACGATAGGACTATAGTGCCCTTGGTGAAAGCAGTCTCTTCAGAGTTTTGGAGGTAAAAGACATTGAGGAGTGAGTGAGAAGAATGGAGGCAGAAACAGCAAATGTCAACCACTTCTCTTAGGTACTTGAAGGGACCCCTCTCCACTTGCCCAGATGCATCTTTCCAAATGGACTGTAAGCACTGCAATGGCAAACATTCTCTTTTCTTCTTCAGCTCCCCTTTACACACACACACACACACACACACACACACACACACACACACTACAGAGAACTCCGTGTTGGAGTAGAATTGGCCATGGTTTAAAATCAAAAGACCATGGTCTAATGCCACTAACTGGCTGTATAAGCCACCTGAGCAAGTCACCTCCCTCTCTGAGGCTGCATCTTCTTCTCAAGGCAACAGGCCCAATTATACAACCTGATAGGATGAGAATGAGGCTGTAACCAGAAAGCATCCTGGCAGCCATACCGCAGCCCTCACCTTCTGTGTAAAACCACCACCACCACCGCCATCACTGCGCTTAGGTTTAAGGGAAGGCCCTTCGCAGTCTCTTGTTTCAGCTCATTAGCTCTTGGGCCCAGAAGAGTCTTCCAGCAGTTTCTTCCCACCCCTCTCTCTCCCTTTCCTCTCTGCCCCCTGGAGCTCTCCTCCCTGACCCTTTCCCCACTTTGCCAGCATTTGTCCTCACCACCTCCATCCCACGCCCCCGAACTCACAGCCAGAACGAGTCAAGGGCGCCATTATTCATTTGCAGAGTCCATGCACAAAACTGTACCAGCTTCGACAATGCAGAACAAACCTGTGCAACCCACCCCATTGTGGTGGTGCCTCCAGAGGCCCAGGAGGGCAGCTGGGCCCAGCATGTTCTGTACCCACCAGCCATGCTGAGCCTACCTCTCACTCTGACTGTTACATGACTTGGGCAGGTGCCACCGCTTCCCCCCAACCCCTGCTCCCAACCCTGCTCTGCCTTGGGCTTCAGATTCCACAATGCCATATTAGCAAATTGGGCTTAAGGATTTTGCCAGCTCTGAGACACTGTGGCCTTGCATCCAATTCAGTTCATCCTGTAATAATAATTAACATTTAAAAAAACAATAGCTAACATTAATTGTGCAATGTGTTAGGCACTATTCTATATGTTTTTCTGCATTGTTTCTTTTCATCTATTAGGTAGATACCATTTACCACCCCCAATTTACCGATGACTAAACCAAAGTTGCTCAAGTGGAGCTGATTTATCCAAGGTCACAGATATTAAGGGTCGGGATGGCACTGTATCGGGGCTGCCCAACTCAGATCTGGGCTCTTGACCTCCCAGTGGGCATCCAACTTGAAGGCAAAATCTCTGGCTCAACTAGTAACTGCTCAACTGAGCTTCAGGTCTGAGCTGTGCACCCAAACGTCCTCCTCCATCCCCTGAAGATACCACACAGGCTGCTAAACACCACATGTCCATAAATGCATCATTACTCCACACGTACTCCTGCTTATCCACGGGCACCTGTCATTCTCAGTGCCATTCACTAGCCTATATGGGGCTTTTGTGGGAATAAGGAAAAGGTGCCCCTCCCCGCAGGCTGTCGCAGGCCCATGCCAGCTCGCAGAGAGGCACAGTCTGCATAGCCCAGTGCAGTGTCCCTGGACCCACCTTGCTCAGAATGATGCTGGGACTCATCCTTGATACCTCCCCCTACCTCTCTCTCTCTGTCTCTCTCTGCCTCTCTGTCTCTGTCTCTGTCTCTCTCTTTCCTGCTTCTCCAAGGGGTTAAAGTCTCCAGGGAATGCGGTTCTAGAAATGTGGTCATCCCTTACCCTCTGAAATTACACCCCATGGCAGAAGCCACTGGATTCCCAGACCATTTTCTGAGAGAAAGGGAAGTATGTCAATAGGACCAGGATGACTAAATTCCCCAAAGCCTGGCCCCTCTAGTAGTACTTGGAACCTTAGATATTCACAAACTTGACTTCTGGGGCCACAGGGAGGAGGCACCCAAGGCCTGGCTGCCCTTGAAGCGCACAGGAAGACTGAGCAAGCAGATGGCACAACCTATGAGGGTCCCTAGGGGCAGGCTCGGGAAGGCCTCTAATCCCAGTGCTTAAGGGGGAAGGGCCACACCTGAAGCTCAAGGTCAAAGGCTCTGCTGAAATCTGCTCTTCCTGTGGGGCGTGCAGCCACCAGATGGCAGCCAAGGTTGCAGGCTGGAGGAGGGAGAGCAGCACTCCTCCACCTCCCCAAAACAACCCGAAGGCCAGATGGAGCAGCGATGTTCAGGGGACTTGTCACTGATCCCAGGACCTTCGGCCAGAGAGAGAGAAGCAGTGCGTGTGTGCGGGTGTGCCCATATGTGTGTCTGCGCCTGTGTAAGGCTGAGGGGTGTAGAAGGATTTACAGCTGGACTGAGGTCTAGTCCCTTCCTTTGGGTCTCTTCACCATTGCTAGGGGTTCCCTTCTCCTGAATCCAGCCCTGTCCTGGGTGCTGGTGACATAGAAAGGAAGTGACCCCATTCCTGACTTCAAGGAGTTCCCAGGCCTGTCTAGAGCCAGACGCAATCAAGTAAATAGACAACAAGAAGGGATGAACACAGACATGGCTGGAAGAGCTCAGAGGAAGCATCGAACCCAGTGGGGAAGAGCTTCCCGGAGGAAGTGACATCTAAGCTGAGCCTAGATGACCTTCTGGCAAGTCTCAGGTGTGATTATAACATACATTATCTTTCCTCCCAGCAGTCCTGCAAGGAAGACATGACAGAACCAATTTTACTGGCAAGCGAATGGAGCATTTGAATGGTTCCCCGAGCAGAGAGGAACGCATCTGGAATTTGAACCAGAGTCTGCACAATTCTCAAGATCAAACTCTTAGCCACTGTGTGTACTTCTGGGAACTGAAAATTGGGAGGAGAGCAGAGTTAGGACGTCCAGGCCCCAGGCCAGATGTGGAAGGGAGACAGGTGCCTCCTGCTCTGGTCCCAGAACCAGTCTGACAGCTCTAGCCTTTTGACTCACCTGTGAGATCAGTCCACAGGAACAGGGCAGCGTGTGTGTGACTTGGGTCACCCCTCCTCTCAGTGACACTCTGTATCCTCCACCCCACCTCTCTACCCTGGGCTGGAAGAGACTGCCCGGCATCCGATGGCTCCTCGAAGCACAATGAGCAAGCAGTATTTCTGCTCACAATACTCTGAGTATGAGCAAAATAATCTTGAAAACCATCTTGACCGCCTGGCACTCTGTCCTATCACAGGTGATGCTCAGGCTAGAACACCACGCCCTTTTTTAAAAATCAACTTCAGGCTGGAAGTTCCTCTTCAAGTCTAACTGAAGTAAGCTGTTCGGCAACCTAAGTCAACTCTGCAGTTCCTGGGCGGAGCCTTCGGTGCCTGAGTGTGGGTGTAACCTACAATGTAAACCTGTGAAAGCCACACGTTTTGGGTAGGGAAGGGGGAAAAAGGTGAAGATCCCGTTTCAGGAATATTCCTGGTGCTTGAGACAGGGCCTGGGCAACCTGAGCGTTCTTCCCCGAGAGCAGGCGGAGGGATCAGGGCACTTTCCCGGCCAAGGGCAGCGTCGGGGCGGCTTGGGCAGGTGCGAAGAGCTGGGGAAGGGCCAACGGGGAGAACCATCTGGAAACATATGAAAGACGCAAGGGGAGAGAGGGACGGTGAGCACTGAGCTCACGGGGGGAGGGGAGAGGAAAAGGGGGAGACGGTACAGAAACAAGGAGATGGAGATACAAACAGAGGCCAAGAGCCGGCACTCACAAAGACAGAAACAGAAAGACGGAGATCTGAGATCGATAAAGGCTGGGAGAGCCCGAGAGGAGAATGGGACTGGGTGGGGGAAGTCCCACATGGAGAGAAAAGGGTGGGGAGGGAGCCGGAAGGCGTGAAGGAGCACCCGCCATTTGGGGGTTCCTGCCGGCCCAGCCCACCACTCTGCCTGCCCTGTTCCTCCCCCTCATCTGTCACCTCAGAGTCGCCTACCCCCGCCCCCAGGCCAGGGGCGGAGAGCTCACCTCCTGTCGGGTCCCAGCCCAGAGGCTCCTCCTCCCCAGGCCCCCTGAGCGCTGCCCCCTCGGGACTGGCTGTGCGGCCCCGATAGATGGTGGGGGCCCAGCTGGTGCGTTATCAACCTCCTCCAGGAGCAAGCCTGAGCCACTCAGCGGCTGCCAGCCTGAGATTAGGCCCCGGGAGGGTCATTAAGCGCCGCCCTGGCCCAGGCCCAGCCTCTTTTCCCTCCCTCATCTGGCCAGGCGGGCAGGTGGGAGCTAGTGATAAGGATTGGGGGCTCCGTCATTCTGGGGTCGGCAGCTCCATGCCTCCTGCCCCCTGCCCCCTGTCAGGGCAGGAAACATGGAATGGGGGGAGGAAGGTCAGTGCCAGCCCAGTCCCTGCCAGGATCCCCAGAATTCCCTCCATCCGGGTCCTGCCAGCGTGGGGAGAGGCCTGAGAAAGCCCAGGCAGGGTGCTGGGGGACCTGCCCCAGGAACCAGGGCAGGACTGCAGCTGCCCTAGGCCCTTGCTGGTAACACCGCACAGGGGAGAGGGGCTGGCTCCTCCTGCTGCAGGGACACAGCTGAATGGTGGCTCTGTCTTCAGGCAGGCAGGCTGGTGGGGGTACCCCCACCTCCCCCCCCCACGCACACCTTCTCAATGGTAGCTGGGGGCAGCAGTGGGAGGGAATGCAGCTTTATGCAAGGAGGATCAGATCCAGGCAACCAAAAGGCCCAGACCAGGAGACTGGAGAGGAAGAAGGGGGTGTCTGCTGAGTGAGAAGCTGGGCTGCTTGGTCCCCTGCCTCTGCCCTCTGGTCTAATCAAGAAAGACTTTCTAGAGGAAGGGGAACCTTGCTTGGGCCAAGAAAAAGAAATGTGCAGAGTTTAAACTAGCAGAGGTGTATGAGGAGACATCAGCCCACATGAGCAAAAGCCTAGAGTGGGAATCACAAGAGCTACCGCCTCAAGTCACGGAGCCGAAGCTCGGAGGGGTGAGGAGACTTGCCCCCAGGTTACACCGCAGAACAGGGACAGGCCCCAGGCAAAGACCCTGCCATCCTTCTGCTCAGGGCTCTCCTCACTGCTGCAGGTGGCAAACTAGACCCAGTTATTAGAACAGGGGTAATTCGGATTTCAGATGGGTCTCCCCCAGAGGTATTGGAGAGAAGCCTTAGAACAGCAAAGGAATGGCTCCACCGGCGAAGTGAGGGGGCTGTGACAGGTTCAGACAGGCAGGGGAGGGAGATCTTGAAGACAAGGGGGCTGTCTCCTACCCTCTAGCCCCGCGCCTCTGCATCTGAGAGTGCTCCCAGGTGAGTCTGTCTCAGGTTGTCACCCCAGACATAAAAACAATAGTCGCGGGCCTCCAGGGTCAGCCAGCCCCTTCGGTCATCCTCCTCTCTCCCTCCCTTCCTGCTTCATTCCCGCTAGAACCCGGTACCCTGACTCTGCCCCCACCCAGAACTGGGAGTCCGTGGCATCAGTGAGGACCATTCTATTCCAGCTCTGTGGTGAGACTGGCCAAACCCCCCCCCCACACACACAGAGGGAAAACTGAGCTCAGAGAGGATGGTGACTCTCCGAAGGTCACACAGCAAGCCAACAAGGGACCCGGGACTCAAATCTGGGTTTCCTGAGTCCTAGCCCAAGACTATTTCCTGGTGCTTTCTATGCCCAAAGCTTTCCCAGAGAGGCTATGGGGAGAGGGACAGAGCTGTGTGGGAGAGAAATGAGTGAACCCACCACAATGCCAGGCAGTATGGGGGCAGGAGCGGGAAAAGGTTGGTGCTGCCTAGAATAAAGGTAGAGTGGGTGATCCCCCTGGTCCCAGGGCACCTCCCAGGGAGGGCTTCCTGGGTGATCCTCCAGAGCCACCATGACAATGGCTTTGGAGGTGATCGGCATAATTCGGAAAGCAAGATTGGGGCTCAATGGAAGGCTAAGGGGCTATTTCTAAGGCCTTTGAGCCTCAGCCTCAGAAGTACAAAAGTCTTTATTTCACAGAAATAAGGGCTATTTCCACAGTTGCGGGGAGGAAATGTGAAGCAGGATGGGAGGTGCTGAGCTGTCTCTAGAAGAGTCTTCTGAATCAAATTGGGTAGGAGACCCCCGGGCCACAGCTGGACCTCAACCCAGACACAGTCTGAATTCTGACCTTGGCTGGGACAAGTCAGGGGAGGGTGGGGAGACGTGGGCTTGGAGGAGTCAGCCCCTTACTGAAGATTCCTGCACAGAGGAGTGGCATCAATCACAGGTGCCCGGGATCAGTGCTGGGGGCCACAGGCAAGCGCGGTCACATGGGGGTGCTCCGCACCCTGCCCTCCTCCTCGGGGACATTCTCATAGGCATTCTCATGCTCACCGGACCTGGAAGAGGATGGCGGGTCATTACATCCTCCGTGCCGTCCCCTTCTCCCTGCCCCATCCTGCACTTGTGAGGACAGTATCATTAGTGTCTCCAACCACATCTGCTCTTACATACCTGAGAACGGAGCCCTCTCAGCACCACCTCCCTGAACCCCACCTCCCTCCTCCACCGAGCTCCCTGCCCCAACGGATCTCTCTCCCCACACTCAGCCCCCACTCACCCTGTCAGAGTCCCTTTCCCTCCTCGAGCCCCTTTGCCCCACTGCACCCCTCTTTATGAGTCCCAGCCCACCTGCTGAGCCTCCCCCACCACACCCACGCCCCTTTCCTGGGCCCTCTCCCCCAGCCGAGGCTTCATGTCCCCATGGAGCCCTGCAGTCCTCACAAACCTTCCATCACTTACCAGCACCTCTCTCACTAAACCTCGCTTCCCCACACAAGTCCCCATCCTTTCCCGCCCTCTCTCTACTCAGAAGCACCTGAGTCCAAGGTCCCCACGGGCCCCTAGCGCACAGGGTCACCGGCCCTCTCCCAGCACCTCACCTGAAGCTGGCAGCCATCGAGGAATACTTTCCTTCCGTTCCTACCAGAATCCCATCTGCCTTGTTCCCAGCAGTCATGACCACGTCCACAGGCTCCCTGTGGGTACGGCTCATCAGTAGGGCTCTCTAGGTCCCCTCTCCATTTGTTTCCCCTCCTCCCGTCCTCCCCCACCCCCACCCTGTCCTGTCAGGCCCCGTTCTCGGCTCTGGTTCTCTCGAGTCGTCCGTCCGAAGCCCCTCTCTCCTGCAGGGCCACTGTCAGCATCAGACTCCAGCCCCATTTCATGGGCCCTCACATCCTTCTCCCTCCCTGCTCCACGATGGGGGCCTCACGTCCCATCAGAGGCTCACACTGGATGCCTCCCAGCCTCCCTCTGCTGTTCTTCTGGCCGCAGCTCAGCCTCCAGAGTAGAGCCTGCAAGACTCAGGGTCCGCCCCCCCCCCCGCCCCGATTTCCACAGGGCTTTCCCTGCTCAACAGAAGCAGCCATGGTCAACAGCTGGGGTCAGTGGAGAAAAGAAGCATTTCCAGCAAAAAGCTCCTGACCCCTTATTTATGTTTAAAGCCACTGAGTGTGGCCTCTGCTTCAGAAACTGCTTTTGTGAGGGTCACAGGGACCCCTTACCACTGCTCCTCTTTCCTTGGACATCCCACAGATTCCTCGGACTTAATATGTCCGAGTCAAACTCAGTGGTCACCCCAGATCTGCCTCTTGTGTTCGGTGTCTCAGGGAGTGGTTCCATCAGAAGCCTGGATGTTTCCCTGTCCTTCCTCCCTCCTGCCCTCTGCTGTCCGTCTCCTCCAACTCCCGGAGGGTCCACCTCCTAGACAGCTTTGACCTGTTCCCTCTCTCCATCCTCTCTGCTGCCTCCAACGGTCCAGACTCTCCTGACATATGCTCAGCCTCCTCATTGTTCTCTTCAGCTGCTGACTGCCCCCCAACCCACACATCTGCCATGGGGCAGCCAAAGTGGTTCTGCTCAGGTGCACCTCATCCCGGCCTACACACTTCCTCTGAATTCCTGCTGCACTAAGAAGAAAGCCCACAGATCGGGGCATTGGTGTACAAGGGTCTGCTTGGCCCAGGACCTGCTGTCCTGAGCAGCTTATCTTGGACCTCTCCATCCCTCTTTCTCCCCATGAAATGCCTACGTCCCCTCGGTGGGCCCTGCAAGGCTGCTGCTTGCACCCGGGCACCAGGCCACCTACGTGAGAGCTGCGGGGCAGCTGCGACCTTGCTCCAGGGTCAGTAGGTGCAGAGGGGGCTGGATCCCGGCCCACCGCTCTCTGCCTCGGTGCTTTCCCCCAAACTCAGGACCCCAGGTGTACTCCGCCCTGACTTCGGGGCCCTTCCAGCACAACCCTATCCAGAGACCAGCTCCTCCTCATTCTTCAGGCTTTAGGACAAAAGGTGCCGTCAGAGGTCTTCTCGGACGGCCCCCCCAAGACCAGGCCAGGCCTGCGCGGCACTCTGCACGCCCCCTTAGCGTCAGTACTCGCGCTGATGGCTGCCTGCACGTCCACCCTCCCTTCCAGTCGGGGAGCCTGTGTGTGAGTGCGGGTGCTGTGTCTGTCCCACTGCCCTCTGCACCCCAGCGTGCAGCACGGCAGCCGATGCCGAGGAAGGCCGAGACCTTCCTAGCCAGTGGTTTCCACAGCTCCCTTCACAGGCCGTGTGGCTGTCCCAACTGTGGACAGAAACATTCAGACTCCAAGAAGAGAAGACATTTCTTCGTCCACATGATGAGTGAGAACCGGAGCTAGGGGGCCCCTCAGAGGCAGGTCTGGGAGCCAGTAAGCCAGTGCTCTAGTGCCCTAGACATCGGGCCTCAGTGTCTAGGGGACACGCAGGGTTCTGAGGCCCATCTCACCGCTGCTGGAGCCCCAGCAGTGGTCCTGGGGCCACCCTGCCTGTGCTGGCCCAACCCCCAGGGTCTCCAGGCAACACTCACGGCTCCTCCTGGCACCAGAAGTGGTTGACAGCAAAGGCAATTGCGACAAGGACCAGGAAGACGGCCACAGCGATAAGGCCCTGCATCCAGGGCTGCATGGTCCCCAGGCCTGGAAAGAGGGGAGGAAGGGGCTGCTACAGTAGGCTGAGCCACAGTGGGGGCTGCAAGTACAGAGCAGGGGAGGGAGCGCCTCAGACCCCAAGGACTGGGGCCTGTGTTAGAGGCCATCAGCCAGCTGCCAGGACCAGAGGAGAGATTCTGGGTGGCAGGGGTGAGACGGAGGACCCATCTGATCCCCTACTGAACTTAAGAAAGGTATGGTGGTTTAGAGGAAGGAAGACAGGAGTCCAAAGAGGAATCAGGAGCGGAGGAGGGAATGGACATCACAGTGCTCTGTCTGAGATCTAGACAGCCCAGACCTCCCCACCCCATCTCCCCACCCCCGATCACGGGTCACATGCAGTGCCTGGGCCCCAGAGACCAAAGGGCAGCCCCCTGGACAGCCAGCCTAGGTCCTGCCAACAGGGGGTGGCTCCCTTCCTCCCTGGCTCCCAACAGGCTGGGGCAGCCTAGAGCTGATGAGACTGGGCTGGCATCTGGAAGATCCTGTTCTGTAACAAGAGGCTTCTCTGGTGCCCGGTTGGGTGTGGGAGTGCGACAGGCTGGACTGCTCAGCTAGGGGTGCCAGCGTACTCGGCGGCGGGGGGGGGGTGCGGACACGACATCTTTGGAAGGCAACACAGAGGGGCTCTCCTCTGGGTCTTGGGGGCCTGGAAGGAAGCTTCAAAACCTGGCCCCTTTCAGCTCCTCCGGCTGGGTGCCCAGAGAGCTAAGCCAGAGACCAGGTCGAGACCCCATTCATACACAGGCTCTGCCTTTTGACCCTTAATCCTTGACACCACCTCTAACACTCAAGGTTTCCTTAGAAGTCTCTGCCCTCGGCCACTGGCAGCCTCAAAGAGCTCTTCGCGCCCAGGGCATCGCTGTGCTCCTAGAGTTATGGTGAGGGAGGGAGGGACTTTCCGGCCTATGGCAGGGTCAGATCTTGCTTCTCTCCTTCAGTGATAAAAGGTACACAGTGTAGTCACTCCGAGTGCTACTGTTGCCAAAAAGCAATGTTTTGGACTCATTGTTTCCCCAGGAAACAATGGTTTAGACCCATTACTTCCTCAGGTCAGTGATTGCTCAAGGTTTGGGAGTGAGGGCTCAAGCCCTGGGCGGCCCCTCCCTGCAACCAAGTCCCTCCAGACACACCAGGGACCACAGTCCCCGATCCTCCTCTCATGCGGCTCTGGGGTGAGCGCACAGTGCAAGGAGCAGCGTGTGAGGTGGGAGAGGGGTGATCTGTGCTCTGTCACTTATTGCTCTGCTGTGCGAGCCACACAAGTGACTCAACCCCTCTGATCTTCAGTTTCCAAGAAGGCCTGAGACCTGGGAGACAGAGTTGGAGCAGACATGCCTGAGAGCTCAGGACACCTACAAGGGAGGGGCGCCCTGGAAGCATCCTCGTCAGTGCCCTTTGGACCCAAATCCCACCTGCCGAGCCCCCAGACTTTGGCTGCAGATGTGGCCTCACAATGCAGGGCAGGTTCCAGATCTTGGGGTGTGGTGCTTCACGGGTGCCAAGCCCTTTCACACCCCTGACATGGCAGCCACTCTGGGAGGTAGGCAGGGCAGGCTAATTACCCTCATTTCATGAATGAGAAAAGTGAGTCTCAGAGAGAGGCAGTGATTTGTTCAAGGCCACACAGCAAGACAGAGGCAGAGCTGGACAAAGAGCTCAGGTGTGCGGTGAGGCCACACTGGCGGGGGGGGGGGGGGTACCGTCCCTACCAAAGCCCAGGAAACTGAAACGACGAGGATATAGGCCAAAGCCATAGGCAAACTAGTGACAGCGCTGCCCCTTCCCTGGTACAAACGGCTCAAGCCCCACTCCCACCCTCCTGGTAGCCCCTGACTCCTGGCCTCAGGACCCAGCAGCCTCTGGGGCAATTTCTGCTCCTGGAGCTTGGGTCTCAACTCCTCTCCCCAATCCTAGACCTGATGTTTCCCATGCCATGCACATGTCTCACCCCCTGGAAAACAAGTCACAGACAGAAGCCTGGCTCTGAGGTTTCTGCCTCTGATGGTGGTTCCTCCACATTCGGTGGTGCTCCTCTCTCCAGCTAGAGGTGTACGGGGTAGTGAGGGAGGCCAGAACCGCGCCCCCCCCATCTACACCTGGTTTGCCAGCACCCAGCCCAGCCCTCCTCACCACAGCAACCTTGTGGGCCCAGTTCTATGCTACCTTGTTGACAGCTGCCGTGTGGCACTGCCGTGAGCAGGCCCAGAATGACCAGGCTGAGGGTTGACATAGCTTGAGGCAGCTCCCGGGCCTTCCCTCTGGCTGCTATTCTCTGGGTTCCTGGAGCAGCAGTGGGGTCTGTCGGTGGGTGCTGAGATCAGCCAGAGCTCAGTCTGGTCCTGGAGGAGAGGAGCTGGTAAGGAAGAAGGTGAGGGAGGAAGGAGGAGGGAAGGTGGAGAGAAACTGCCCTCCCTCCCATGGTAATGAGCTGCCAGGCCTGGCCTCCCTGGCTGGTGCCCAGCCCACTCGATCTGGCATTTGAGGTCACCTTTCAGAGGCTGGCTAAGGAAGTGAGTCTTTGGACAGGGAGAATGTGAAGAGAATTACACTCCAGGGGCATAACCTCCAAGCCCCTGGAGTTTTTGCCTCAGCTACCCCTTCCTGGCAGTGGGGCTGGGCTCTGGGGAACAGAGCGACATATTATTTGTTCCTGCCATGAATGAGTCTAGTGGGTGGGGCTTCTTGGAAGGCTGACAGTGGGATTAAGAAATTTGCTGGCTGACTTGGGGTGAGAGGGGGAAACCTCAGAGGCTAGGGGGAGGGCAAATCTGCCCCCTCCCACACAGCCCGGTCTATTTTCTGTTCTCCCCTCACCTGCCCATACTCAGCCAACTCTCACTCCTGGGTCATGGGCCTGAGACACAGCCCTGACTTCTGCTCATTCCTCTACCCCCAGCCCAGCTCAACAGCTCTCTAAATCCACCCTCTCCCATGGGGGTCATGACAGAGGTTCTGAAGTCCCAGTTCCCAGCCTTCCCTACCCACCCAAACTGATCTGGCTTAGTTTGGCTCTTCCTCTTGGCCCCAGATGTGGTTCCTGGAAGCTGGGTAAAGCTTTCCTGGGACAAGTTATGGGCTCCATCAGACATCTCTACACATACCTCTGATCCATCTCTACCCCACACAGGAAAAGAAGTTGGGGTGCACAGCCCCACTGTGGAGGGCAAAGGAAGGATACTCCCAGGTGGCAAGGTCCAACCTGAGGCCCTCCATCCCCAGGGTCACATGGAGTCTGTCAGGCCCTCCAGCTCAGGAATGGCATGACCAAGGGTCGTGCTGGGTCTCCTCACCCAACCCCTCCCCAGGAGTACTTGAAGCCAGAGACGCTGATAATCCAGCTCCATAGACACCAGGAAACAAGGAGCCAGCAGACTGGGGCAAACTTTTCGAGATGGAGGGTCCCCAGAAGCTGGGACATGAGCTGAGAGCCCATCCATGGCCTCCACAGCCAGAAGCAACCAAACTGGCTCACAGAACCCCCAAGGCAGCTCTTTCTCCTACAAGACCGGTCTCCCAGGAGCAGCACGCAGACACATCACACACGGTCCCGGCTTCCCACATGTGTGTGGCTGTGTGAGTGCACAAGCCAGTGTCGCGGGCCCCGTACCCTCCCAAGATGGGGTGTCTCAAGGTGATCAAGGGGAACTTGGCTTGAAGTTGAGTGGTGCCTCCCATGCATGCATGTCCTGTTCTCCCTCCCTGTCCCAACTTGGTGTCCTCAGAACCTTCTGGCACAAAGTTTGCCTAGAGTAGGCACCATGGGTGTTAATGAACAGCCACAGAATCGCTGAGCGATGCTCGGAATGGGCCGAATCTAACAAACACCCACAATGCCTTCTTCAAGGGTTTGAAGCAGAGGGCCGCATAGCCGGGCCTGCATGTGAGAAAACGCCTCTGGACAGAGCGGGGCAGGAAAGGGGAGGGCAGGGACCGCAGAAAGGGAGACCGTGGGGAGGCTGCTGCAATAACCACACAACCAGGGGAGTGGCGGTGGAATGGGTGGGCTGCCGCCCACTCAGGGAATAGGCAGGGAGTGATTGCGAGAGCACAGTGACTAACGGGGAGAGAGGCAGGGAGGCGCAGAGGGCGACTGCCAGTGTCTGGCCTGCGCGGCTGGAGAATGGTGGTGCCGCAGCAAGTTCCAGGATGTGGGGAGGAATGATGAGCTGCAGGCTTAGATGTATCGTGCTTGTGGTGCCTGTTTATCCCGCAGAGGGAAAAGTCCCAAAGGCAGCAGGAACCCTGGAGTAGAGAGCTGGATTTGGGAGCCGTCTGCGGCACAGCATTGGTAACCGAGGCATGGGAGTGCGTGTGTGTGTGTGTGTGTGTGTGTGTGTGTGTGCGCACGTGCCTGCGTGCGCTGAGGAGAGCGCAGGGGAAAGGAGGGCAGCAGTGAGGGGCCAGGACACAGTGCCGCCGACAGGACAAGGTCTTTCGTCAAAGAAGAGTGCGGATGGAGCAAGAAGAAGAAATCCCAGAAGAGGGGGCATCCCGAGAACCCAGGAAAGAGAGATCCAAGAAGATAAGACATGAGCAGAGAAGTCACTGCTGGGACACCCCCTCCAGTCGGTGACCCCAAGGGCATCCCAGCTTCTCTTATTAGTCCCCAAGTCCCAGATCTTGCTTCCTTCACCCGAGTGTCAAGCGCCCTGCCCCTTCCCTAAAGAAGCTGGGGAAGGACAGGGACACCCTAGGCCATGCTTTGGGAGTGGTGGGGAGGGAGATGAGCAGGAAGGACATCAGGTGACCGACAGGAGGAAAACACATCTCCCAGGTCAAAGTCCCAAGCTTTAGAGCAAAACAAATTGTTCCGGAAAAGGGGGTGTGGGTGGACGCCCGCTTTGAGGCTGATCCCTGCTCTCTGAGTGTCCTCGTCCAGCTGAGGGGTGTCATCTCCCAGCTGTATGGACACAGCCCCAGGTCCCTATGGCAACAAATTAGGTCCCCTGCAGGTCTGGCTTGGACCCAAGATCTGGACTCAGGCCTCAGCAGCTCCAGGGGCTGGACTCTGTGTCCTCATCTCTAAGCCGCTGTTCCATTAACATTCAGTTTCTCCCTCCTGTTCCCAGCCCAGCTCTGCCACCCTGAATCTGCCACCTTAGACAGGCCCTCCATCCAACTAGACCTTGTATGATTACCTTTTAGAAAGGCTAAGAAGGGCCTAGACTGTTTGCAGGAACCACCTCTCTGCCCACCCCATCCTGCTTGCCATTCCAGTTATTGCCAGCAAGTGGCAGAGTCCAGCTCCAATCCCAGACTAGTTGGGGAAGGTAGAGAGGAGGGCCAGTTTGCTGCCGAAGATTCTGCAACTTCCCCTCCCTCCAGCCCCATCCCCACTCCCTCACCCCACCCTGCTTCTGCCCCCTTCCAGGGGTGGTCTGGAGGAGGGAGGGTAGACACTGACATGTAAACAGTCAGGGATGCTGTGAACAGTGCACATGGCATGCTCACGGCTGTGCTTGTAGGGAAGCATGAATGACTAAACTGTTCAGGAAGGTGTCCTGGGGGAGGTGATGCTAGGGTAAAAGTTAGTGGAATTGTTGGACCAACCGAGCAGAAAGGCAGCTGGGGGAAGGCAGCCTGGCAGAGAGTTCAGCCTAAAGAAAAGCAGGGAGGTACATTCAAGAAGGGTGTTTTGAGCATAAAAATAAAAGCTTTTTCACTCATTCTTAAACTATTTCATCTTGTTAATGTCTTTGCTGCAAGCCCAGGAACTCCTGGAGACTTTCTTGTGTTCACTCAAACAGATCCCTGTTTACACCCCTTAAGAGCTTCCAGTAGCCCTTAAGATAATATGCGAACTTTTTAGCGTCGGAAGGCTTAAAGGCCCCACAATATGCCCTTACCGTCCTCTCCACCCTCTTCTGGCCCCAGTGTCCCCTGTCAATCCTAACAGTGGCCAAGCTCTTGCCCAGATCAGGACCTCCTCCGCACTTGCCCTTCCCTCTGCCTGCACTGCTCCTCCGTCTCCTCTGCTTTGCAGATGCTAGCAACGCCTCTAAGCCCTGTCTTCAGTGTCACATTCTCTAAGGGGCTTTCTTTAACTTCCCCTCTCCCACATCTGGCATCTCTCTTTCTAAGTCTCCCCTGCTTGTCTCTTCACAGCCATTATCACAAATTGCAATCACGTCTGGATTTCCACATTTACTCACTTAATGTCTGTCTCCCCGGAGGGAAAGCATCATGTCCTGTCATCCATAGCACCTAAATACTGAGCACCATGTCTGAGCTCATACCCAGCAAATACTTTACGAAAGTGAGTCTCGGTATATCCAGTGCCAAAGTCTAGACTGGCAGAAAGCAGAAGCTCAGAAAATGATAGTTGAATAAAAAAAGCATTTTAGCTCTAGTTGGGTCCTTCTCTTTCTCTGTCCTCTAGTTGTGGGGACAGAGCCTGAGTTTGATTCATCTCTGTGTGTTACCATTGCTCAGAGAAGTAGGAGCTGTCCAGCTCTGGAATGAGAGTAAGCTCCCCATCTCTAGATGTGTGCAAGCAGAACCCAAGAGCCAGATCACCCAGTGGGAGTGTTTGAGGAAGGGATTCTGGTCCTTCCAGCTCTGGAGGCCTGTGATTCTGTGACTCCATTAACAGATTATGATCGATTCTCATGTTTTACTCAGGTTCTGAGGAGGTGGGCTGGTGAGGCCTGTGTCTCTTCTCAGACAGCCTTTCATTCACCTGGCTCTCCTTCACTTAGCACTCCCTTCACAAGGGCCCATGGGCAGAACTCAGGGCTTCATGAACTCGCATGGGGAATACATTACATCTGTATCTCAATAATCTCTAACTGAAATTTACCATTTTTTTCCATTAGGAATGAAGGCAAGAAACCACAGAGCCTCTGTGATATTTTCACATCACCATACGGTGGTGGCAGATATCTGGAGATATCATTTATGCTCATCACTGTGGAAGTATAACAGTCATTGGACTTTCTGCTAGATCTTGTTTGTTTTTTAATACATTACAAAGACACACATAACTTACTATATTGCAAACTTACATTTTTAATATTCTGATAACAGTATTTCAATATAATTGGTTTCCTTTACAATGCTACACATTTTTTTTGGTATACATTTAAAAACATTACTCCAAAAAGGGATCCCTAGGCTTCCTGAGACTGCCCAAGGCACAAAAAGGGGTAAAAAATCCTGACTCATGGAGAATCTGGAGCAGGTCTGGTCAAAAAATGTCACATGATCTCAAGGTCAGCCCTGGAGAAAGGTTGGCACTCTCTGGACAGAGGATTTCTGGGACTCAGAGCTAGGAGCTATGTTCAGATTGAATGGGTGCTCGCTCACCCTCATAGGGGGCTCTGTGTCTGGGCACTGGAAGAGACAGAAAGCGCCCCTCAGAGCCAGCCGAGCCAAGGAATGTACTGGCTGTGACTCCTGGGTCCTAGGCGACCCCACTGGGCCAATAAGATTTATGGCCAGGGCCACTCAGCGGAGGAAGATCAATCACCTCCTCCTGCTGCCCACTCGCTCAGCCACCATACTAAAGGATTGGCCCTGTGCCAAGAGCCCAGCCTGCCAGCAGAGGTCCCAAGACCAAATCTTTGCCCAATGGTTTCTGCACAGCCCTGCCCACTGCCCAGGGCCACAGGATGGCTGGGGTGTTGCTTTCTAGAATCACAGTCTCTCCTGGCCTAAAGGCTCATCCTGAGTGGCATGGTCTTGCTCCTCATTTTTCAGATGCGGTAACTGTGACTGTCACCATGCGGTAAGTTAGTAGGAGAGAGAAGGCTAAACCTGAGCTATGCTTAGCCCAGGGCTCAGTTCCTCTGTCAGGCACCTACTTGTTGGTCAGTTTACCATATAACATTCTGACTTGCACTCACTCATTCACTCCACCCATGTATCGCGTTTTCCCTGGGACTGGAAGGGGTAGTGAACAAGACAAAGCTTACACTGTATATTTATCTAATTACAGTTACACCAAATGTTTCAAAGGAGGTGGAAGGGTGCCAAGAGTATATAAATGGAGATGCCACCTAGTCTAGGAAATCAAGAACAGGTAGTAGTAAGTCTAAAGTTCATTCATTCAATGAATATTTATCGATTGCCTCCTGTGAACCAGGCACTGTTCGAGATGCCAGGGATATAGCAATAAACAAAACAAATTCTCTGCCTTCACAGAGCTTACTTTCTAGTGGGGTCAGGCAGGAAGCAAGCAAATAAATAGATAAAATAGGTCATGTGGCGATATAGGAAAGACAAGACCGAACCAGGGGAACGGGGTGCTGGCAGGGTGGAAGGTGCTATTTTACACAGATTCACCAGTGAAGGCCCCTCTAAGAGCCGACAGTAGAGCAGAGAGCTGAAAGTGAGGAAGCAAGATGTTCACTGTCAGAGAGGAGAAGATTGAGGGCAAAGAACAAACAGTAAGTGAAAAGGCCCTGAGGAAGGACCCTGGAGGGAGTGTTTGTGGGGCTGAGGGTAGAGGGCAGGAGAGGAGTTTTGAAAAGCTGCGTGAGGCCCTTATTTGGGGCCTCATGAGTGACTTTAAGGAATTTGGCTTCTAATCAGACTGAGAAAAGAAGCTATTGGAGGGCTTAGAGCACAAAAGCCAGGATCTAGGGGCTGTTGACGGGAGACCACAGAGAGCAAGAACAACAGAAGCAGGAGAGCAGTTAGGAGGCTACCGCAATCATCCAGGCAAGAGGTGACCACGGCTCAAGTCTGGGGAGCAGCTGTGAACTGGGGATTTGTGATCTGCATCTAGATGTCTTTTGAGAGTAAAGCCGGCATAATTTGGAATGTGAGAGAAAAAGAGAAGCCAAAGATGGTTTCAAAGTTTGGATCTGCCAGGTTAGAAGAGACTGAGACGGGAACGTTCAGGAGGGTCTGGAGTTACAGGTTTGCGTTGGAGATGGGCGTGTGGGTCTGGAATTAAGAGGCGAGGTCCAGGCAGAAGACGTACATTTGGGACCTGTGAAGAGGTTTGGTCTTTACCTTACAGATAAGCTGAGTCATCATAGGGTTTTAGGCAAGGACGTGACCTGAGCAGTCTTGCATTTCAGCAAAATCTCCCCAACCACAGCTCGAAGAATGGGTTAGACAAGGCAATGAGCACTGAGTGGGCTGGGGTTTTTTTTGGAGGGGAGGGAGTCCAAGAGAGAGGTGATGTGGCTGGAGTTAGAACGGTGCATGGAGAGAAGTGAGAGGATGGAAGAACAACTTACGGGGTACAACAGGCTGGCTAAGGATATGGGGAAGCGAAGGACTCAGAAGAATAGAGTCAAGATGCCACCTAGATTCCTCATCTTGGACAACACTTGGATGCTGGCGCTGTTTGTAGTTGTTGTTGTTGTTGTTTGTTGTTGTTGTTGTTGTTGTTGTTGTTTTAACTGGAGACTACTAGAGGAGCAGCAGGTTGAGGATAAGGAGAGAGCACATATTCATTCATTTAACAAAACTTCTTGAAGTGCATGTTCTGGGTCAGCCACTGTTCTAAGCACTATAGCTCCACAGCTCTGCCCTAGGGGAACACACATGTTAGTGGATGGGACAAGCAGTGAGCAATGAGCCAAACAATGGGTTCTAGTGGAGAAGGGCTGAGTTCACTGACAGCTCAGTGTGTCAGTTTGGGGTTCCTGGGAGGCATCCGAGCTGTAAACAGAGGCTTAGGATTCAGCAGCTTGTGGATGGTGACTGAGCCTTAGACAGGGATAATATGGCCTGGGATAGGGAAGGATGAGAAGTGGGGCTAGGACCCAGCCCTAAGAAATGCCTACTTAAATGGACTGAACGTGGAGCTCCATCTGAACAGAAGGGAAAATAAAGGAGCAACACATATCACCTTTATACCACTATGATCAAACTACGAGTATCAGGAATGCCTCACATGTTAGAGTCTTTGGTGTCAAATAACTGATTTTATTTCATCCAAATTGAAACTGTCTTCTTCCCTTGTTATTAATTTTGTCATTAGTGTATTAAATATTGGAGAAGTTGAGATTTTCAGCCTGAAAAAGAATAGCCTTGTGGGTTCCCATCTCCAAATATCTGCAAGGCTATCCCAGATCAGAGAGAGGGATTGTGCTCTGTGCCCTCTGAGCACGGACCTGGGGACAGTGAAGGGAGTCAGCGAAAGGCTGGACTTGGTTCAGCGAAAGGCCTATCTGAAAGAGCTGTCTAGTGAGGGCAGAGATGCTCCTGAAAGGTAGTGAGCTCCCCACCACTAGAGGTGTGCAAGTAGGAGCTGTGAGCTTGCAAAGGGAGGTAAAGCACAGCAAAGGGGAGGGAAAGGGTGCATGGACTCAATGCTGGAGTCCCTGGGGCCCAGGAGAGGAAAGCTGGAGTCAAGAGCCTCACCCACCACTAGCCGTGTGACCTGAGCAAGTCTCTTCAATTCTCTGGTCCTCTGTTTCTCAGGAATGTTGCACTGACTTGATTGGACAATAATGCATCTGAATGCCTTGCAGCCATGGGTACTTGGTAATTGTTAAGAGCACCCAGATCTAAATAGGGCATCAAGCCACACTGCTCTGTCCCAAACTAGTCCTTTTTCAGAGCAGAAGCTCCAGAGGGGCAGTGAGAGGCATCACAGGGCTACATATGTTCACCACCTTGAACTCAGTCTAGAAGCCACACCCAAACCATGTGACCATTTCACTCTTGGAGCTTTGTTCTGAGAGCCCAGACTTTGACCTTCAAAAATAAAAATGACTCTACAAGGCTAGAGCTGCAACCTTATAAAGTTAAACAAAATGCAAATAATTTCCCAGTTAGAAAAAAAAACATAATTTTTTTTTTTCTGAAAGGAAGAAAATACAACAAAACATTAATTGGTGACTTGGGCTACATTTGTAATTTTTTTGTTTGTTTTTCTCTTTCTGTTCTTTAAATAATTTCTATAATGAGGAATGTTTGTTGGGGTGGAGGGCGGGAACCTCATAGTTTAAAAACAAACAAAATAAATGTACATTAAAAGGCAAAATAGAGTCACTTTTCCACATATCTACTAGTGCCCTTAAATAGCCCAAAACTGAACTCAGACCATCTCTTTGCCAAAGAATCTGTCCCTGGTCGGGCAGGGCCACTAGGGCTCTGTGGCAGAGCGCAGTCTGCCTATCTTCTGGCTCATTGGAGGCTGCTCCACCACACTCTTCTAGAGAGGCCTCCCAAGTGCCAGGACACACATAGGAAGCACCTGAGTCCTGCCCTCCAACTCAAACTATGGTGACAGAGAGACATGTAACTTCAATAATGCTACCATTTCTTGAAGTAATGCTTACCATGTACCAGGCACTGTACAAGGTACTTGGGGTTCATAACTCCTTTCATCCTCACAACAATATGAGGTGAGTGCTACATCTCCAGTTTACTGGAAAGAACACTGAGGTTCAGAGAAATTAAACTTGGTAAGTGGATCCAGAATTCAAAGCCACTTCTCTTGGATTCTAAAGCTCTTAAACATTACATTATACTTCCTCCTCACACTATATATGTCAATTACTAAAAAAGCAATCAGTGCTGTGGAAGTAGGTACAATTGGAACCCCAAGGAAGGAGCCATTAAAGTCCCCTGAGGGACGTAAAGATCAGGAAAGGCTTCCAGGAAGAGGTGATATTCTTGAGATTTGAAAGATGACTAAGAACTTACCAGAATATAGCACACAACCTGACAGTGGATATTCAGTAGATATTTTAAATTAAATCAACTAATCAAGATTGTAACTAAATGTATAAATGAAATAACATGATATTTGAGATTTGCTTCATAATAATCCATTTTGAGAATAAGGAGTGTGGAGAAGGATGGAGGTATAGATGAAATAAGATTACCCATGTGACTGGTTGTTGACTTGGTGATGGATTCATGTCATTTATTATATTATCCTCTTTCTCTCTCTCCCACTCTCACTCTTACTCTTGCTCTTGCTCGCTCTTGCTCTCCATTGATATATATTTGGAAGTGTCCACAATACAATAAAGGTAATGACCCATTTCTGCCCACTCACCCTGAGGGTCTGATAAAGTAATTCAGTAAATATACTGAGTATCTCCTATGTGCATCCGCCACAGTGGGCTTGATGAAGCCACCAGTGACCAGTGACACACTGCCCCAGCACTGACCAGCTCACAGACAAAAGGGACATGAGGACAGGACTCAAATACTGGCAGATGTTGAGCAGCAGCCAGATATGGTTCAAGGGCCTCTGTGAGCTCAGAAATAGAAGCGATGCCCATCCACAGGGGGACCAGCATCTGCGATACAGTTTAATACAGAGAATTATTACTGTGATGGGAGTCTGCAGGGAGGTACTTCAGGTATGAAAAGGTTTAGAGGTGGGAAATTAAGAGATGATGGATGTGGAACACTTTGGGAGCTCAGTGACCCCTTAAGAGAGGATAGAGGAGAGAAAATGGGGCAGTATTTTTCACTCCGATCTCGAACTAGCATGAATTTTTTCGGACATGCCCTGGAAAATGCAAGGAGGGCACAGGACCAAGCTTGCTTCCCCTCCCTTCCCCAGTCTCTGTCCACACCCCCAGAGCACTGAGAGCCATCAAAGTGAGTGACGGCAGGCTAATCAGGGCCACTTGGGTCTGAAGAGGGCCCCTTGTCTCCCTCTGAGGACCTTCCAGCAAGGACAAGTGCAGGACAAAAGCAGCGCCTCCCCCTCTTTGCCTGCCACTGCCCTCATTAGCATCATACAGAGAGCCTGCCAGCCAGGCTCCAAGCCTCACTGCAGCCTGCAGCCCAGCAACTGGGCAGGCCAGCCTGGCTTTGGCAGAGCCCCAACCGAGCAGATGTGGACCCTGAAGGGGCTTGTGGCCAACCCCGCCCCCCTCCCCGCAAAAAAAACCAAGCGAGGCAACCGCCACCCTGCCCTGCGTGCCCCACAGCCTCTGCTCCTATTGCGGCCCAGAGTTCCGTGCAGGTGGCAAAGCCAAGGAGCAGGAGAAGCCACAATGCGTGAATGAGGACTGGGTTCGTAGGGTGATAGACTCTGAGGGTCTTAGAGACCCCAACTTTCCCCTGTCCTTAAGCCCACGAAATCGAATCTTCGCATCACAGACCAGGTGTTGGCCCCTCATTGAGACTGCTGCTTTAGAATATGCCATTGCCAAAAACAACAGAATTGCAGCCTCCCAGGACGTGAGTCTTGAGCACAGTACGACAGATAACACATCAGAGCTATGAGGGCCCAGGCTGTCCTGGGAGAGATTGCTTGGGGGCTTAGGGCTGGGAGTGCCTGTGTCTGTCTGGATCCCACCTATTCAGGGGTAATGGAGAGGGGGCGTGAGAGTGATGGGAAGCCTGATAGCCCATTGATACTTAGCTCCTGGGGGACTGCTGGAGAGAAAGGAGGAGCGCTGGGAGCAGGAACCACTGCCAGCCTGTGTGGGAACTGTCAGAGGGCAGAAGGGCCTGCCCCCCGAGATCCGACAGAGCCTGGGACCCAGGAACGCTGCAGGTCCCAGGCTGCAGAGAGTGAGCGGG
Source organism: Eonycteris spelaea (assembly GCA_003508835.1). Lineage (NCBI taxonomy): Eukaryota > Metazoa > Chordata > Mammalia > Chiroptera > Pteropodidae > Eonycteris > Eonycteris spelaea. The sequence continues at coordinate 783,395 of PUFA01000384.1, read as the reverse complement.
AAGGGCTGAGGACCCTGGGCTCTAGGGTCTCAGCTGGCTGAGCTGTCACCAGGCATGGGGTGGGAAAAGATTTTCCACCCTGGTCCCCTGGCTCCACTGGGTCTCAGAAAGGCAGGGGTCTGGAGGGGGGCTTAGTCAAGGGATGGTCAGGAGGCAGGGGCTGGGCAGAAGATAAGGATGTTATCTTCAGATCACTATCTATTCATAACTGAGACTGAGTCTGGAAGGATTTGTGTCTTCTCCAAGAACCAGGGAACTTACAAAAACAAAATAACCAAACCTCCCTCCCACAATGTATGGGGGTTCTCTGATCTTCCCTCAGAGTGGCCTCATCCTAACACCCTGGGATGGTGTGGTCCTTCTCTGCAGTGATCCTGACAGAGTCCAGGGCTTCACCTGCTATGGGGCTCCACAAATGAGCGGGGTCAGAATCCCAGCTGGGCTTCTCTCTTAGCCGCTTGACCTTGGGCAAATTGCTTCTCATCTCTCACTTCAGTGTTTCCTCACCTGTAAAATGGGAGTGACTGTCCCCTTGCACTAGGTTCTTGGGAGGTGCGGAGGGCAAGACGGCACAGCTGTGGACCCTGAGCAGCTCTGCAGACCCTGCTCTTCACAGAGGGTCTGCGTGACGCCTCTCCACCCTGGCAGATCAGGGCTTCCGTGCCACTCCTCCTTGGAGGAGGGATTTTCTAGGTCTACATTTAAGTTAATTCTAATTAAACGACATGAAAATTTCAGTTCCTCGGTTGCGCTAGCCACTTTTCGAGTGCTTGATGGCTGCCTGTGGTTGGTGGGTAACACACAGGACAGGGCAGATAATAGCACATGTCCATCATTGCTGGCCTGAAGGGGTGAGAGGCCTTAGTTCATGCTGAGTTTAGACACGTCCCTTTGCTTCTGTGAAGCTCAGTTTCCTGATCTGTGTAACCTATCACTCACCCTGTGCAAGGCAGGGCATAGTCAGCGCTTGACAAGGACCTTTTGATGGATTCTGTTACCCCACTGCCTTGAGTCAGGCCCATGTGAACCTGGGGAAACAGGGAGGGGAGTGGAGCCCTTATGATGTGGAAGCTGAAGGACCCACCTGTCACTCCAAGGCTCCAGCAGCTCCAGAACACACCGTTGGGCAACCCCTCCCTGAGTCTCAGTATCTCTGACAATTTATTCTAGGCGGCAAAGCTAGAGACAGGCAGGCAGGCCCTACAGAGAGTCAGGGTATATCTCCATAACCTTACACATGCCTGAGTGCAGTGTGAAGATCCCACACTCATCCTTCCTGAACCCAGAAAGAGGCCTGGGCAGGGCTTTGGGGAGTAAGCAGCCTCAGGGGCTGGTCCAAAGAGGAGGGGAGGCGTGGAGAGCGGAGAGTCAGAAATGCGCTATCAGCACTGCCGTCCTCCCCACTTCCTCTCTTCGAACGGATCACATCCTGTTATTGTGTGGACAGAGAAAGCCAGGAGTTAGGGGGGTGGCGGGGAGGCAGGGCTCGGACTGAGCGAGAGGGGAGAGAAAGGAGGAGCCAGAGAGAATGTCACAGTGGGCATTGGGTAGCTGCAACAGCCCAGCCCTGCCTGACCCCAGGAGTAGGGCGGGAGCAGGGCACCCAGGAAGAAGGACCAGTATCCCTGGAGCAGCTCACATCTGCCATTGAGAGAAGGTGCTGGGGCTCAGGACCGGCTGTGCCTCCCTGCAAAGGCACCTGAAAGAAAGAAAGAAAATAGCATCTCCTCTAGGAAGCCTTTCCCAGCATCCTCCTCAAGCTCCTACAATTCAGCAAACATTTGCTCTGGGCTTCCACTGCAGGAGCCAGATCTCCCACAGCCACCGGTCCTCTGTCTCACAGCACTTGCCTCTAGAGTTGTAATGCTCTGTATTCATTCTCTACACCCCACTCCTCTTCCATCCAGCCTGCGAGTCCCCTGCGGACAGGGACAGGGAAGGTCCCTTGCTGGCTCCCGGCATTGCCCAGCATGGGTAGGCCCAGAGGAATTCCTGCTGCTGTGTGTGATTGGCATCCTACTTCTCCCTCTGCCACTCCCAAGTACAGCTCTATCCCAACCCCATTCCAGCCACGGGGTCTAAAAGGCTGTTTCTATAAAACACAAGCACTTTACATATATCATTTGAAATCCTGTAAATGGATGTTAACATCTTCATTTAACAGATAAGAAACTGAAGCCCAGTGAGTTTAATGATTTGCCCAAAGTCACAAAGTGGGTACATTAAAGTGGAAGTTCTGGGTCTTAAACCCAGGTAAGCCTGACCGCAAAGGCCTGGGTCTTTCTGTGGCCCAGCTGCTTTCCCTCCGCAATCCCACCCATGCTCTGGCCTCTCCTTCCTGGAGCTGACACCACATCGGTTGTTCCCACTGCCCACAAGCCTGTCTTCGAGTCGAGCCTGCTGCTATGGTAAGCTCTCTAAAGCCCACATTGATTGGCCCTGGGCAGATGGCTGGACAAGCTAAGCTGCTGTCTCCCCACAGCACCAGGCCTACCTGCTCTAAGAATACCAGCTCCCCACTAGCTGTTTCTTCTTCCTCTCCTGTGGGGCAGCGAGCTCAGACCTGAGGCTCCAGACTCAGACCTCAGTTCAAATCCTGGGTCCCTTTGGTGAAGCCCATCCCCTCACTAGCCCTCATTTCCTCCTTCGGACAATGGAGAGGATGCCCTGGGCGATGTGACTTACATCTTCCCCTACTCTGACTCATGATGGCTGAGCCTCTGCCACTGGACACTGTGCCCAGCACCATGGCCTGTCCCTAGCAGGCTGGTCAGAGGTGCTTGCCTGGCTCAGACAGAGGGGGTGCACTGGATGCTGGAGAACAGTTCACTGTTTTTTATAAGTAGAAAGGTGGTCGTGGGTAATATGAGGAGGCAGACCAGATAAACAGCCTCTTGATCTTCATCACCCCCCACCTCATCCCACTCAGGTCCAGTATGATAACCAGGCTGCTGGGGCCCAAACCAAAAAGCTCATACCCGCCTCCTTACTCCTCCCACCAACCAAAGCAGCCTAAGGCCCTCTGCCAGCCCAAATGGTAAAGCATCTACCAGCCCCTTACCCTGCCAGACCCATGGCGTTAGGTAGGGGCCACTGGAGCAGGCGTCTTTGTAAATGACCCTTCCACCTTTTCATTACATGTTTTCCTCAAACTAAGCTAGAAGATTCTATACAGGGGAACCTCTTCATTCAGCAAATGTTGAAAGGGACCTGTGCCAGGGCTGACATAGGACACCAGAGGCAGAGACAAATCAGACAAGGTGTCACCCTCGAGGCGCTTGTGTTTGAGTCAGGAAGCGGACACGCAGACAGACAAGAGACAGCACCGGGGGAGGAAGGCTTGTAGGAACACAAAGGAGGCGGCTGACCCCGTACAGTTGGGACAGTCTCCTGGATGCTGAGGACAAGTTAACCCGACGAAAGGAGGGCGCAGAGGATAGGTAGCAACAAAAAGTACAAAAACTTGACAGTTATAAAGAAAAAAAAACAATTGCAGCCTTTAACCGAAAGGACAATACAATGGGAGCAAAGAGAGTAAAGGGCAGAGTGGTGAGACGTGAGGCCGGAGAGATCAGCAAGCCACGCAGGCAAGGCCCCAGGGTGTGGTCCCTTCCTTGTGGTGGACACAGGTCGTCCTGGGAGGCCGGAGGCTAGGCCCTGCCCTGCCTGCCACTACTGTCACTGTTCACGGGACGTGTAGCCCTGGGAAGGTTCCTTTCCTCTGTGGGCCTCCATCTCCCCATCTGGAGATACGGACAGAAGCCCAGACAATCCCCAGGGCTTGGCCAGCCTGGTATTAGATAGTCTCATAGGCTCTGCCTTGGTGGCCACAGAGCTGATGGGACACTTCCTGACCTCTCTGGACATGGAAGGTCTTGTCCTCCCCTGGGAAAGGGCTTTCTGGAAATGGGCGCTCCTCCCTCCTCGTTCTCTGTCCATGACTATCAGGCTGCTGCCTCTGCCCCTCCATGACACTGTTCTCACCAAAGTCGTCAGTGACTTCCGTGGCCAAATCCAGTCAACACTTCAGTCCTTCTCTTGCTTGACCTCTCAGCGGTGCTGGGCTCAGCTAACCACTTCCTCTACCCCACACACCATTTGCTTTAGCCTCTGAAACACATCCTCCTTGTTGTTCTCCCACCTTTCTGACTGCTGCATCTCAGCCTCTGTCTCTCTCATCCGTTCACCATACTGCTCCTTAAGCCTGTGAGCACAGGCCAGGTGCCGGGTCCAGGGTCCACCCCCCGCCAAGACTCCACGCATCTCCCCATCCCAGGGCTGTCTCACGCTCCAGCTGCCCAAGGAACTCTTGCCCCGGGCCAGGAAGAGGTGCACAGTGTTCCGACAGCCAAAGAGCTTCTTTACAGGCCAGAGCAGGAGCCCAAGCAGTCCTCCTAGCCGCAGCTGGAAGCTCCCGGGACAGGGCAGCCAAGATCAGAGCCTGGTGGGGTAAGCAAGGCTCACCCAGAAGAGCCAGAGGTATCTGTGGGCCCCTCGAGTTCCCTTCTCGGCACCTCTTTGTCTCATAATACTAATCGCCTTTCCGACTTACTATATACTCGACACATTTATAATAGTTGTATGTGTCTGCGATTACTGTCTCCCTGGTAGAATTTAAGCAATGCAAGAACAGGGATCTTCGTTTTCTTCACTGCTAGAGCCCCAGGACCTAGAACAACACCTGGCCCACTCTAGGTGCTCAATAAACTATTTGTTAAATGAACCAAAGGAGGATTGATACTCTGTTGGAAATGCCTGTCTGACCTCCTCAGGTCCCCGAAGATCCAACAGTCCACATGCAGAGGCCTCCCCAGAACCCACAGTCCCTATCTCTGAACGGCAGTCCACTCACTTCCCCCAAAGCATCATTTTCCATTCCTGAACCCCACATGAGACCTGCATCCCTCAGTCCTCAAGAGCCAAACATAAGAGCTGAGTCATTGGGAACTTGGGAGCCTCCGCTGCAAGACCTTAATCTGCTCTGAACCTATAATAAAAGCAACTGCCCCAGCCCTGGGAGCTGAACTCTATATAGAGAAAAATATTCACAGGGCAGCCCTGAGCGGAAAGCACTGGTACACAATGCTGAGAAGAGGTCTGTGAGGCCCAGCAGAGGAAAGAGAATGGAAATCCTAAGGGGGAAGCCTCAGAGTAGGCATTGGGATCCCACTCTGGAGGACCCCATTTTAGGATACAGGTTCTTGCCATGCCTCTCAACCCCTCAACTCTCAGGCCTAGGGGTGCAATATGCAAGCAGAGTCCAGCCACCTTTGTAAAACTTTTATTAGAAATCTTCCCAATATATCCTTATTATATATATACACACATCATCACCACGTGGGTTTTGTTGCTAAAGAGTCACACGCCCACAGTGTTGGCCTCTGGGCTGTACAAAGGTCAAGGTACCTGGAGCGATCACTCCTCTTCTGCAGAAAAATGCAGAGACCAACGCTATTCATCAACTCATCACGTACAGTACAACATTGACGGAAAGTGCTGGGCCCGCCCACAGGAACACCGCGTTATGTACATGGGCAGGGGGCAAGCCTTTGGCAGGGGCCATGTACCACTGACATCACAAGTACGACCACACCACCCCCAAGGCCGAGAAGTTGTCAGCTGTGCCCTTGGTTTTGTCTTCAAAAAAAGATAAAGGTTGTACCATCTCATCGTTTGCCACTACAAATAAAATACGATTTTTTCTTGAAAGACGGGAGGCTCTCCTGTTGTTAAGAGTCATCTTTGTTCTCATGGCTTTTTTTTTTAATGTTTTCCCTTTTGTATAGATATTATTCTTGGAATGTTACCATTTCTTCATGGGTGAGGAGGAGGCAAAGGAAGGAGAAAGGTATGGTGTTGGGGAGAGGTGTTGGAAATGAGAATAAAAAGTATGGATCTTCTCTAGTTCTTACAAAGACCTGGAGCTTTGCGCTTCCCTATCCAGACCCATTTTGGGTAGCTGCACTACATTTTACATATTCTGCCCACGTTCCCATATCTCTTTTCCATTCTCACTCCTGTACCTTGCCTTAGAATAAGGCAGAAATGAGGTCAATCTGGAGAAATGAGGACAATCTAGGTAACTCAGGCAAAAGTGGTTTAGAACCTAAGTTACCCAAATGCTGTGCAGTCAGGCAGATGGCCGACTGGACTCAGGGTGGAAACCCCACTGCAGAATTGTTACTAAGGGCAACAGAGTTCTTTATGGTCTCAGAATGTTTCCACTTTCATGATTCCACTCAGTTCATACCACAGCCCTAGGAGACAGGCAAGCCAGGGTATTGATGACACAGTGACAGAAAGATCATTTGTCCAAGTCACACGGGGAGTCTGAGAGAAGAGGGAGCCAGAACTTGAGTTCCTGATGGAGTGCGATCCATCTCCTAACACCCATCCAACCACTCACACAGTGGCCGCTTTTCACTCCCAAGTCAAACTAATCCACTGGGAAGCAACACAGCCTTAGGACCCAGGACAGATGCTGCATCTTCACACAGATGGGACTCCTAACAAGGCTTCCAAGCACTGGAGAGGAACCCATCGTCATGTTCACCAAAGTATAATTTTGGGGGCTGACAGGGGATGGAGAGTCACAGCACTACAAGGGTCAGCCATATTGCTCCCATCTCTATGAACTGGATCTCAAACTTAAAAGAGGAGAGGAGCAGGGAGCATTCCCTGTCTGCGCACAGCTGTGTTCGAGGTCGAGGCCCCGTCGCAGCAAGGGCCAGCCCTGGGCTGAAACCAAAAGGGTCTAAGGGCATTTCCAAACAGCCACAGTGCTGGTCCTTCCCTGTCACCATCGACAGGGAAGGGCCACACGTTCGCACCCCTCTGACCTCGAAGGCAGAGCCTGAGGGGAGATGGCTGGGTGACTTGAGCTTACGATAACAGGTAGGACTTCTGTGCAGTTTGTTCCATGGGCTTGAAACGCAGTTCACGGGCAGGCCGAGCCTTAAGAAAACCACGTCCCACCATCTGGATTGACATAGGAGATCAACAAGGGGGCAATGGTCCGCTCTACAAAAGGATTCTTCACTTACAAAAGGACTTGCAGTAATATTTCTTTAAAAGATGAAGAATAAGGATTTGATTTACGAAAATGTCGTGTACAACTTTGGGAGGGGGCTCCTATTGCTTTAAGCCAGCCTCCCACACATACCCGTGATGACAGAAAGCCGTACAATTGAGGGGTGTTTAAGATTCTGCTAAGTGAATGTGTATATGTGTGGGTCTCAGCCAGGGCCTGGTTTCTGGTTGGATTCCCCATGTCCTAGGATTGGGGCTGGATCCTGGGTCGTATCAAAACCTAAAGATCCCACTAATCACTGTAGTCAAGCAAAAATCCCAGTGCCAGGGAAAAAATAATCCCAAGTGCCAGGAATTCCTAGGTCAGGGTTTGTGCTCAGTTCAGTTCAGAACACAGACTAGACCATCAGCAACAGACATCCCGCAGCAGGGAGTTCTCTCTGAGCATCTAGGAGAATGCAGAGATGGGTCTCGCATCTACTCTCAGAAGCAACACGTGCCCCTCAATCAGCACACTGGCACTTGCTCACCACATGAACAGTGAGGTGTAGCGAAAAATACAGGCAGGTAGCTCTGAGACACCACCAGAATTTGAATCCCATGTGCCCCAAATAGCTCTTGCTCAATTTCCTCTAATCATTCTCCCTTTCTCGGCCTTCACACAAAGGGCAAGCCCACAGCTGTAGACTTGGTCCCCACAAGCACAAGGATTCGGAAGGCAAGTTTCAGTGAAGAGAAAGAAGAGCTTCGATCTCCAGGGCAAGAAATAAGAGCTACTGTGTTTTCCAACCCTCTGACCCAGCTGGTCAGGAGCGGTGGTCCACTGGCCATCTTCTTCAACCAGGCCCTGAAGAAGGCACCTCAAGGCTTGTGACTCTGCAGCAGCTGGGCAAGCTGGATGGACAAACATGGGCCTGGATGAATTGGGGCTCATGAAACGGGCAGCTATTGGGTACCTATATATTGGGACAGGGTGGCCACAAAAGCCACCCCAGCCAGTTTGGGAGAGGCTAAAGGCAATGCAGAGGCTGCTGGAAGCCTCAGGTGATTGCTGACAACCCTAGGTCTCAGCAAAGACAGGGCTCCCAAGCTCCAGGCCAAAAGCAGTGCTGCTAGAGCCTCTTAAGAAGTCTCAGGGATTTGGGGAAGGGGGAAGACTGTGCCGTCTTCATCAAAAGTACCTACCACTTGGCTCCATTTTTCTGGTCTCCTACTGAGGCAGGAAACGAGAAAAGCCAGCCCCAGGGGTAATTTGGGCGTCCTAAAGTTCAGACATCAAAGAAAGCTCATCAAGTCCATGGCTTGGCTTCAGAGCTGCCCAATCTTCGCCTGCCTGCCTGGAAGCCCACAGTCCCAGAGGCTTAAAGGTGCCCTCCTAGCTGGTCCAGGATGGCCCCAGACCAATCACCGAGGCCCGGTCCATCAGTGGCAGGCAGCATAGCAGGATGAAGGCTGCGGGCCGTGTGTTTGGGTGCAGGCTCTTCTGTGTAGCTGTCTGGGCTGGCTGCCCCATCTAGAGAGCTGCCACAGCTGGAGTTGGGGGACAGCACATCCTGCAGGAGGTCATCTGGAGGTGCACCGCCCCCTCCTCCACCACCCCTGCACCAGCCCCACCACAGGGTCCTTGCCAGGCTTGGCCCGCTGGGTGCCCTCCTCCTCCTGATCATTGAGCAGCTTGGCCAGGAAGTTGATGTACTTCATGGCCAGGCGGAGGATCTCATTTTTGCTGAGCTTCTTGTCTGGGGGGTGTGTGGGAATCAGCTTGCGGAGCTCAGCAAAGGCCCCGTTCACATTCTGCTGCCGCCATCTCTCCCGGCTGTTGGTGAAGATGCGCCTTACGACTTTGGTGTGGGGACCTAGAGGGCAGGAGGACAAGGGTTAGGAGAGTTGGGCTGGAGATCTCCTAAGGCAACTTCTCTTGTGGGGAAGGAGACAAACCACCTATTGAGAAACTTGGGAAACCTAGAATGCCTTCTTTCCTTTTACTTAGAAAACTGTTATCCTTTAAAACCCGTTCATTCGTTTCCTTCTTGCTAAGGACTTCCCTCAACCCCTCCAGCGATCTAACCAGCCACTATGGCCCTATAATCCCTGGGTCACCACTCTTGATCACTGCTATATGCTTCTATGTTTGTCTCTCTCTCTCTGGGCTGTGAGACATTTGAGAACAGGGGCCACAAACCATTCATTTATTCACTCACTCACTTGTAGTAAGAGACCAGATAACACGAGTTATGAAGACAAACTCTGGAGCCAGACTTCCTGGGATTAATTTCTGACTATTACTCACTAGATAGTGACTCTGGGCAAGTTACTTAAACTCTCTCTTCCTTAATTTCATCATATGTAAAATGGAGATAATACTAGTCACTCAAGTCATAAGATTATCACATGGGTCTGACAACTAACACTGGCAAAGTCCTTAAGACAATACCTACCTGATTAAATATTCATTCAATAAATGTTAGCTATTATTGTTCATTCACCAGTTATTTCCTAACAACCAGGCACTGTGCTAGGCACAAAAAGAATAATGGTGAACAAAACAGACAGAATGCCTGCCCTTATGGAGTTTACATTTTAATGGGGACGACAGATTATAAACAAGTGGCAAATGATAACAGGTAGGAGGCCGAACATAAATTAAAAATGGAAAGGAGCTACCATGTTTAGCTAAGGTGGGTGGGAACCGCCTTTTGGAGGAGATGACATCCGTAAGGTAAAATTTAAGGCCAAAGAAGGGAAGAAGGAACAGCATGTGCAAAGGCCCTGAGCTGGAAAATGGCTGAAGCCAGCCTGGCTGGATTAGTGTGCGTGAGATCAGGGTAGGCCCTGCAGTAAAATGTGGAGATTTTATTCTAAGGGTGACAGAATGCACAGAATAAGGGTTTAGTAAATGTTTGCTGACTGACCGTGCTCACAGATGGGGGCGTGGAGGAGAGAGCAGAGACCAGAAGGGAAAGGACTTATACAGTGAGCAATCCCCCTCTAGGACAGGAATAGAGAGAGAGAGCTATGCACAGGCTCAGCCTGAAGCTCTAGGCAGGTGTCTGACAGCTGCAACAGTCTAAATGCCCAAGCCTGACCCAGGATTCCCAAAGCCAGAGACGACAGAGATGGGCCCTGCTAGTGCTCCTGAGCTCCTGGGCTGGGGCGGTCGCTTCTCCCCTCAACACTGAAGCACAGAGCCAGGCTCCCAGCAGTCCTTGGGAAGCCCTGCACACTAAAAGGACTGCCAGTCCTGGCATATTTGTGTGCTTTCTTCTGATGACCCCTGGAACCCAGAATTGAACCCAGAATGTGGAAACTTGGGCAGGGGAGAAGAGGGAAGGAGTCAAGGCATCACCTTAGACCCACTGCTCATGTCACAGCTAAGGAGACTGAGGCCAAGACAGAGGCAGACCTTACCTCAGTCATTCTGTGACCCAACTCATCCGTGCTGACACTTTCTGCTTGTCTCTTTCCCCTACATGTGTGCATACACACATGTGCGCACACACACACATGCACACACCATGGTATCCGGGAGGGTCACTCATCCTCTGCACTGTCTTTCCAGACCGCAACAGGCCCCAGCCCAGCCGACGCTTTGCCTAAGGCCAGACCTAGGCTGGGAAACATACAGCACACCTGCTGGGCAGTCCTATCCCGGGTGCCTCGGAGGAAATAACTTGCTGTTCTCCGGCCTCCAGGCCAGAGGGGGGAGTCCCTCAGCTGTGACACAGGGAGAACCAGCCCCAGCTCCATGACTAATGCTAGCTGATCCCAAGGGAACGCCAGGAGAGACGAGCACTATGACTGCTGTCGTAGCTAGAGCTAGACAGGCTTCAGAAGCAGCACCTACCCCAGACCAGGCCCCCAAAACACTTTACCCATCGAACACTTTCAACTATCTGTGAGGAAGCTCTTATTCTCTTCACTTCACAAATGAGGAAACGGAGGCCCAGAGAAGTTCAGCAACGGTAACCATGTCAAGTCCTGACTTTAGACCTTGCATTAGTTCCACTTCTATGCACTCGTTTTGGTTAAATTTCTGATTTCGAAGTCCACAGGCTTATCCTGTACCCTCACATCCTCACCTTCACCCCAATTCCTGTCTATTCCTCTCTGGCTCCTTCCCAGAGTACTACCCACCTCTCTGCATCTTCTTTCCTGAGTCTGCCCATCCTTCTACATCCTCTGTCTCTTTCCAGTCTATCACTGAGTAGGTGCTCAGTAAATATCGGTGGCATTATGGGTAATAGCTTCCTTATGCTCCTGCACTCTTCCCAAGCCTTCGCCCCCTTCCCGTCTCCTCCTTTCTCTCCTCTGTGCCTGATTTCCATTGCCTCTGCCTTTTGTAGAAAGTGCCTCTTCCCTGGGGATCTTCAGGGCTGGTCCTGCCTACTTCCTGTTTGGTACACCCACCTCCCTTCTCTAACCTAGCAGTGCCGATACCCCATCACGCTTCCCTCTGTGTCCCAGGCCCCAGCCTCTCTTCTCTCCAGAGGACCACAGAGGACTCCCTTCCAGAAGATCCAGCTCAATACACATCCCTCCCGTCTGCCCCTTGCATAAATCCCAGCCTGGCTTCAAGGCCTCAGGCACCCTTACTTCAGGAGCCCAGGCCCCAGCCAGGCTGAGAACTGCCAGCTCCAGGGATTTACTCCATATCTCTCAGTTCTGAGGAGCCTGCTCTTCTGTCCCCTGGTGCTGGGCCCCATCTGCTAAATCAGGTCAACCTTGGGAAAAGGGGAGTCTTCCAAATTTCCCACTCATACCCTTTCCCCCAAGTTCAGGGCCTAAAACTACTCAGGCAGTTGATAACAGTAAGGCTAAGGCCCTGCTGGGGGAAGTGAAAGGGCCGGGCAGAATCTATGACGTCAGGAGAGAACTCTAGGTCTCAGCCCTAAGTGTGGAACATGGGAGAAGAAGGCCCCACTATGCAGAGACTTTGGAGAAGACCCTCAAAAGTGCAGGCAGGGAGCAGACTCCAGACTCCAAAGAGGACTTGGAAGGAAACACAGGGAATCCCTGAGGGTTAGTGCTTAGAGGAAGGGTACCTTGTATTTCTGCCCTTGCCCAGGATCCTTGCCAAGTATAGAAATGGAGATACAGTGGAAACAGCAACTGACTCTAGAGGTCTGAGCTAAGCACCACAATGTGTCTTCAGCCCCATGTCTCCTCCTCCCTAGTCCCATGGGGCTCAGCAGCAGGGCAAGGACTATGGTGGTTTGGGTTCCAAGGTAGCCCGCCCATCCATGCAGGACTACTTCTACATCTAGGAGAAGTCCCCATGATCTCTCCTTCAGGGGCTCTAACAAAGGTGGGGGTAGGTAGACTCACCATCAGTAATCTCCATCTCATAAGGGGAGGGTCTCCTCTTCACTCGGTTGTTGGTGGCAAACATAGGGAAGGCATCGTGCTCCCCAAAGAACCCACTGTGGGAGGAAGAAGGCAGATTACATGATCACATGTAGGGTGGAAGTGAGACAGACGCTCCTTAGGGATCCTCCTGCGTGTTCTTGAGCCCCCACCCCTGGGGCAACCCTGGTCCTTTAACCTGAATTGAGGATAAAAGGGGCATGAAACACGCACTCATATGCACAAACATACACAGAATGCCCCACCCTCGCTCTGTGGTGAAACAAGCAAGGAGAGGAGGGTCCCATACCCATGCACCCCTCCACACAGAATGGAACAAACACAAAAATGCACACACACCCCTTAAAGACATATGCTCTACCCCAACACAAGCACACAATCCACAGACAACTTGTACTCCCAACAGGTACTCACACAGGCAGACATGGCCTTCACACCTGCTGGTGTGTAACTCCAGCGCCACAAAAGGGCACACTGTCCCTCCCCCCAACCTCACCTCACCTTTACCCTAGCTCCATGGGGCCCTGTGGACAGACAACAAACAGGAAACCCTGACTCACCACTGCTGACATGCCCCCCATCCCCATCACCAACTCTGGGCTCTCTAAAACTCCTTTCTCAAGTCTCCTGCAGACTCGCTAACTGCCCCACGCTGTGTATCCCTGCCCCACTGCCTGTCCCCACCCCAACCCTGCCTCCATCTCTACAACACCTAAGTGGCCTCAGCAAGGAAATGGCACCCTCACAAGGTAAGGAAAGGCTTGGGGCCACAGACCATAGCTAGGGTCAGAGGGGCTGTGGAGAGTAGGCCCCACTCCACAGGCGGGCCCTCCAGCAGATATTCGGATGCAGAAGAGGGGCCCACTGCAACAACCACCCTCAGATCCTTATCTCTTACCTGTCCATAGATGGCTGAAGCTTCCAAAAGAACTTCACAGCCAGCGCACCCAGCCACACTCTTGCTTGATACATCCACGGGACTCCCTTCCCTCGACCACTACCCACGAACCACACAGCACACCATGCTTCTGCTCACATCCAGCCACATGCCTACACTCCCCCTCCTCCGATCACACACCCAGGAGCACTGCAGTCACAAGGCAACCCCACACCTGTTCCTCTCCCGCACGCGCGCGCTTATAAAGGGCTCCTTTCTCACTTGCATATGGGGACTCTAGCTTCTAGGCTTTGAAGCCCAGAGTTTAAAAACACCCCCTCTCTTCCTGCACTCAGCTCCTTATCCCCGAAGTGCAGAAGGGGAGCCCCGCGTGCCCGTAGCCCCCTTCCCCTCCCTACCCCTGCCCTCCCTCCGGGCCCTGACCTGCCGAGCGAGGCCAGCGGCTGGCTAAGGCTGTACAGCAGCGCGCGGCCAGGGGCGGCGGGGGCCGCCAGCGCGGCGGGCTCAGCTGCACCATGCGGCCGTCGCCGGGTAGCTCCGCGGGTGCCGGGGCGGGGGCGGGCGCCGGGGCGGGCCCGGGAGGTCTGCACAGCTCGGTGGTCGGCACCCGATGGCGCGCTTCGGCCGCCGCCGCGTCGCGGCCCTTTAAGTCTCGCGCGGCGCCGCCCCACCGGCGGGGCCGCCCCCGGGGCCGCCGCGAGCGCCCAGCTCGATGACCGGGGGCTCAACTGGGGCTGCGCGGCTTGTCTCCTTGGTGACGCCGTTCAGCAGGACCAGGTGCGGGGGGCCATGCGGGCCTCGGCCGCCTCCCGTCCCTCTAGCGGGGGGTCACTGCGTGCCGCCTCGCTCGGCGGCTGCTCCGTCATCCTGTAGGCAGACAGACAGACAAGCGGATGCCCGCTCTGACAACCACCCCCGGTCCACCGACGTAGGGTGGGTGAAGGGGGTGAAGGGCAGAAAGAGAAACTCAGGCGCCGAGACGTAAGAAAAGGCGACAAACTTAGAGCCACATGGACACACACTAGGAGCCTAAAGCCCCAGCGGGGCTGCGGCGGGAGCGAAAGGGGGTCGCTGGTTTCGGAGGAGAGGGGAGGGTGCCTGGAAGACACGGAGACTGACGGCCGAGAGGACAGAGAGGGAGAAAGACCACAGAGACATTGTAAGGAAAGGAATACAGCCAGCGAAAGAAAAACAGAAGGGAAAAAAAGGAGGAAGGAAATGTAGAAAGAGGCAAGAAAGAAATATCACCCGTCCTCTTTCTCAGGCCGCAAGGGAAGAGGAGGGAACAAATCCCCCCCGCCGAGTTCTTCCCGCCCCTCTTTTGATTTTGGCGGGGAATTTGTACCGCGGAGGTAGGGTGCTTTTCGAACCTTCACCTCCCTGCAGTATCTGTCCTGCGCCTACGGCTGCACCCCATACTCTCGGAAACCTGGTGAGGTGCAAGTACAGAGTTTAGGGAATGGCGGCTACAGGGCCTGGGGTCCACTCTGCCGAAGCTGCCAGAGAATGATCCCGAGGAAACAGCACCCGCGTTCAACATGTATTTACTCCCTGCGAGGGGGTGTCTGTCTACACTAAGCAAATCCTCTGTGTATTCTATACCGCTGCTGGAAACCCCAGCGGCCCTCGACTCTCACCAGACTAGAGGTGAGACATCAGGAAGGGACGATGATCCCGGACCTACCTCCCTGCACACTCCACCTCCTTCTGCTCAGCTCGACTCAGGAGTGAGGTGGGGTCTGGAAGGGAGGCCTGGCTGAGGCGGTATGGAGACTCCGCATTCAAAGGCCACCCCTGAGGCTTATTGGGGTCTGGGATCCCATCCAGACACAGGATGGGGTGATATGAAAGCCCCTAAACTCTTCCAGCACTACTCCATCCTCATTCAGCCTCAGCGTGTCCTCTGGGAAATGGGAAGAATACCTCCTTTAAATATGTAAAAGGGACTGAGCAAATGGTCTAGTAAACATGACTGCCCACACGGAGACTGGGCCACAAAAGGGGACTGCTGCCTTGCCCGAGTCACACACACCGATTCGTGGCAGAGCAGAACCAGAACTCTGATCTTGCTCTGTCTGCACTATCCTCCATATATACCCTTCCATATATACCCCCGGAGCCAAGGACACGCCTCTCCTTCACAATTGTACTCCTGGACAACCACAGAGGCTCCACTCCCCAGGAGAGCCTGCTCAGGTTCTTTCAATACCCTGCTTCGTTGCCGATGGAGCCCAGCCCCATCAAGAACTGAAACAAAAAAAAAAAACCATGAGACTCTGGGTCCAGAGACTAGGGATGCTTGTAAGTTGCTTTATTTTTAAAACAAACAAAAAATAGAATCAACTCAGCAGACTTCGTAAGATGTTCAAAATAAGGTTTCTGCTCTCAGCTTATATAATAACGGGGGTATTTTATAGCAGAAACTAAAGACACAAAAATCCAATTCAGCCCCAAGCGGGAGTCCATTTAATTATTCACAGCAGCCATTGAACTCCCATTCTGCCACTGCACCACTCAGGACCAGAAGGGAGACCTGGGCACCATCTTCCCACCCCAGAAACGAGACTTTCTGAGACCTCCTCCAGAGCTCAGCTCAGCTGCAACCCGACGCACAAACCGATGGGGAATCCCCCTTTAGATTGCGCTCTTTTCCGAGTGTGCCAGCCTTGTGGTCCTGACTGGAAACAGCAAAATTCCCTGAGACCGAGACCTGGTGTACAGCAGCTGCAAACGCAGTGGATCCCGCAACGCTTCACTAGAGGCGAGTTTACAATTATGGCGGAAACAATAGATCTGTATCCACAGAATGGGACAGCCAAGACGCTTTGGCCCCCAGAAATGCACCCAAGGTACACCAGTTGGGGCCTCCTGGCTCCCCTGAAGCAGTGAAATGCACCAGAAATATATCATCCCATGGCAAAATACACAAGCCCCAAGGTGCTGGTTCCCTACCTTACTGTCCTAATTTGTGGTAAGCTCAGTGACATGTGCTTCAGCCCCAGTTTCTAACCGAGTGACAAAACCGTGTACACTGCATTTGCCAGACTGAGCTCAGGCTCTCCTCATGGCACATTTATACCCTCTGATTAATTCCATGGCGCCCGGCTTGGCGGAGGAGCAGATCCCTGAGGGGCAAGGGGAGCACATATTCCAGATGAGTTGACCATGGCCCCAAATGCTCTCTCCAGATGCCTATAAATATCTATATCTCCAAGGCTCTCTGTAGGAAACCTACAATTGGTCCCCAGGGTGTGTGGCCCACCACTTCCCGCCCCTCCTGGCACCTCAGGAAAACCCTGGGGGACTCTTCTGCAACCAGGATTACCCAGGCCAGGGATCCAAGCTCTGGAGGAAGCCACCGGGGGACCCACAAACACCTTTGGTTGCTGTTGTTTTTTGTTTTTGTTTTTGTTTTTGTTTTTGTTTTTTTAGCAACTAAACCCCATCTCTTGGCTTGGGTTAAGATTGCTAAAAGGAAAGCCTGAGTAATTTTTGTTTATTTGTTTTTATTTGAGGAAGATGAAGGAGGAGGTTTCAAACTGAATGGCACTAGCATATTCGACCATTACAATCCTCTCTTTGTGTGGCCAAGCCCGGCTCACAGCCCCCAACACCGGATTCTCATCTGTTGCCAAAGGCCAGAACATTTCCGTGTGTGCCTGAACAAGACAGGGGATCCGGGGAGCTCCTGGGAGGGCGGGCACCAGGTCTCAGGCGGCTACCAATTCCAAAACAGAGAATTTCTTCTATAAAAAGTCTCTGCCATGCCAGGGGCTAGAGCCACTGCCTTAGGCCAGGCCTCCTGTCTTCACACAGCACCCAACCAGCAAGACACCATGGGGGAGCCCCAAGCATACTCGAGAACCAACATCTCCAGTGAAGAGAACCCCTTCCCGGCTGCCACTGGAGTGGAGGGGGTTCCAGTGCGGCCACGCCCTAGGCCTGAGGTCCCAGTCCTGTCCCACGAGAGTGGGGGCTGCGCTGGCCGGGATGGCCGCCGTGTCTCCCTGCTGCCGGAGGCCCTGGCTCAGGCAACCTGCACCACCCAGATACAGACGCTCTGGAGTCAGGAACCTTGGGAAACTTCACAGAACCAGGACAGAGGGGGCAGCATGGGGGACTAAGTCCAACCAGCTTTTATTACGCAGGAAAAGGCCCTGCTGGAAACCATAGAATAGAGGCACATAGGCCACATTCAGCGACAGAGTCAGATCCCAGATTCCCAGCTTTGGTTCGCCCTCTCTTCCCCCTCCATCTGAGACTGGGCTGTCCTCTGTCCTGAGCCTTCTCGACCCTGGACCAGAATACAAGGCCTTCGTGGACACTGTTTCCACCGATACCCGTGTCTCCCAAACTCACCTGGGGCATATTTAGAGCGACCGCCCCCTCTGGTTAGGATCTCCACTCCTCCGCCGGAGAGGGGCGGGAGCCGAGGTCCAGGTCGTGGACGGGGGTCTTTGCTTTCCCCTCTCTCCCTGAGAAACCAGCAGTTAGGCCGTAGCGTGGTCCTGGGCGGTCTGCCGCGCCCAGAGTGAGTTTCCAGGAAAAAAAAAAAATGGGGGTGGAGAGAAAGAGGGAGGGCGAGAGGAAGGGAGAGAGAGAAATGGGGGTCAATGGCTAGGAATTACCTCACGTCCTCGCCAGCCAGCGCCGGGAATCACGAACAGCTTTCCACCCCCAATCTGCAGGTGCTTGAAGCCTCCCCCACCCCATAAAAAAAAAAAAACAACAACAAAAAAACCCTACACCTGACCAATCAGCAATAACTATTTAGTCCGGCACCATCGACAACAGCCCCACCGCAGGCTGCCCGGAACACTTTCGGACCCTCCAACCGCGATGTCTGATTCTGTGTGGCGGAGTATGTTTTCTAAGCGCTGACGTGTCTACGCGGTTGACTCTGCAACCAGGTCAGGCCGGAGCTGCGGCCACCGCGCGGAGTCGTCCGCAGCCTGGCCTGGGCGGGCGCAGGGATGTGTGTGGGGAAAGGGGAATCCAGCCGTCAGGCCCTAGTCGATGCGGCAGAACCTCTGAGCCCCTCATTCTCTCCGTGGCCCTCACCTGTCCGCCTCCAGCCCAAAGCGAAACCAGAACCCAACTGAAAGGCTGCTTTCCCGCAAGAATGAAGTCGGAACCGCGCGGATCCGAAGATGGGGCGGGCGGGTATCTGATCAATGCAGATCCCGTTTTCTTCCTAGTGATTACGAAAAAAAGGAGAAAAAGAAGGAAGGAAGGAGGGTGGGGGGAGAGAGAGAGAAAGAGAGAGAGAGAGAAAGGGAGAAGAAAGAAGCCCCTGTCTTCCCCTCAACCATCCCTACACAACGATTTTCGATTTTTCGGTGTTCAGACCGGCAGAAAAGGGGAGAATTCCTTGTTTATTCCCGCAGCAATAAACAAGGCAAAGGGAGGGAGGGAGGGGAAAATCAGACGCACTGCTGCTTCCCAGGGTGTAGCGGTATTGAAATTGAGGTTGCCTTTTTTTCTTCCGGAGGTTTCTTAAAATTGTTTTGCCTAAATCTAAATCATCTAATTTATGATCACACATGGAAGCCTTGGGTTAATTGCATAGGCCTCCTTTTTGCTCAGACTTTGATGGAAATAGAGGAATAATTCTTCCCTCCGGTTTCAATTCAATGCAGATTTCCTTTCTCCTCTTCTAATCCACACTTTGGGGGGGGGGGAGTGGAAAGAAGAGAAATCCACTTACACCTGGTGTTAATTTTTGCTGTATGACCGGGTCTCTGTGTCTGTCCCTCTCGCCATGTTATCTCCCTACTCTAAACCAGCAACTTTAAAAAAACGAAAAACAAACAAACAAAAAAACAAACTGCTAGTCGGGGGGAAGCTACACTGCTTTGTTAAGGATCCAAAGACACTGAAAGGGAAAAGCCGCTTTGCTCCTGGACGATTCTTTTAACTAAAAAAAGATGACGATGATGATATTAGCAACTATAATAACTGGCCAAACAAAATCCTTTCTTCCTGAGCTAGGGCAGCATTGACCCCTTTCTTGCCTTGGAACCGGCCCCGGTCACCGATGCGACGGGAACCGGGACTCGCGGGAATGGTGCTCACCCGGCCGAGGGGATGGAAAAATGTTTCTTGGAGATGACCCCGGCGATCCCCACCCCAAGGTGCGAGGCCAGGAGAATGCGCCCACTGTCTAGTCCGGGGCTCTCCGCAGACCCCCGCGGCCTTACCCGCGAAACTGACCAGAAATGGATGAAGCCCGAGTGCGGCAGGGACCGAAGCTGGCGGCTACCCGCTGGAAGGCGCGAGCCTCGACGAGTGCAATTCGGCTTGGAGCCTGAAAGAGCCTATGCACTAGCAAATTCCTGAAACACCGAGGCGCACACTGGCCTCGGGACAGAGCAGCCGCCGATCGGGCTCCGTCTGCCCAACCAAACCAACATCGGCTTCCGAATACATCATAATTTGGAATAAAATGTGAAATCCCTCTCTCCGCCCCAAGCCGCCTCCTCAACTTGCGCCTCCATCTCTCGCTCTCCCTCCCCTCCACCCCCAGCGATGTACAAATGCACTTCTAAAGGACACAAGCACACAAGCACACAACCCAGGAGACAGGACCACACACGGTCCGGCCCCATGGAAAGGAAGCAGAATAAACAGAGCCCGACTCTGCCCCACACACCGACTTGGTCAGCCCGCACATTGTCCAACACGACGCAACGAAATCAGTCAAACGCAATCGTTCGTGGACACACAACCCCACGTAGTCAAGATCACACAGGCCCAACACAGCAATGAAACCTCGCTCACACAATTGCAAAGGCCACACAACCCCTACATAGAACCAGACCCATGTCAAGAAGGCAAACTAACATTCACAACGGGCGAAAACGCAGAAGGGCCGCCAAGAACGCAAATGCACACACCCAACCAGCGCGGACACCATCCCACTCGGAGGCACAACCGGTCGCCAAGACCACACACGGGAGAAGTCAACACTGCCCACCGCTCACGCACGCACTCGCACAATCCCACCGCATGCACACAACCACGAAGAAGAAATGAAAACCAACCACCGCCTCGCGCATTTCTGTATATTGCGTAAGGAAAAAGGGGAAGGAAGGAAGAGAGTCTCTGAGGCGGGAGGGGCGGCGGCGGCGGGCTTGACGGCGTCCGTGGAAAATGCCCCCGATTCAAAGGCGCCGAGGGAAAAGGAGCGCAGAGAGTCGGGGAAAGCGGGAGGATATTGATGGGGAATTCTGTGGAAGGCGCCGGCTGCTTCCCCCTAGAAAAAGGCCAAAATGCTCACGTTTCGCCGCTACGGGGGGCCGCGTGTGGCCATATTGAGGCCTGGTCTTTGGTGCGGTGGCCCTACCCCCCCGCGGTCCCCCGCCCGCGCGCGCCCACCGGCTGCTCCACCAGCGCGCTCTAATCCCGCTCACGTTCCAGGCCTAGTTAGCATGGGCCCCGGCGCGCCGGGGCCGTGTGCGCCGCGGAGATAAGGCGCTGCCGCGGGTCCGCTCGTCCCCGATAAGCGCCTCGGCCATTACGGGCCAAATGATTCATTTTAATTTGGCAATTTCACCGGAGGGAGCGGGGGAACTGGTTGCGCGGCGCCGGGGCTGGCTCCGGAATGCGCCGCGCAGTGAGTTGGACGCGCTGTCTAGGACCGGCCGGGTCCAGCCCCATTTCTGAGCTGAGGTCTCTCCGGAACCCGGGCTCCCCACCACCTCGGTCCCTCCCTTGGCCTTCCAGATACCTTTTTTCAGCGACTCTCATCGCAGCACTCTCTCCCTGCCTCTGAAGACCAGACACAAAAACCATCACTGTTTCCCCAAACCCACCCCCATTTATTCTTTCTCCAGTGTTCTGAACACCCAGATTTCAATGAACAGTTCCTCTTATCCCAGAAAACTCCCCGGCTCCTCCCAGATCCCCCACCTCCTTCAGCCTTGGGTCTTTGCTACTCTAAAATGGAGCCTGCTTGCCTGGAATGTCACGGACTGAGCAACAGCAGGGGCTCTATGGAGTGTCAGTGGAGAGATTAAAACGTCCATTCTTTGTTTTTAAATATTTTTTTATTTTTCTATTATAGTTGACATACAATGTTATATTAGTTTTAGGTGTAAAACAGAGTGATTAGACATTTATGTAACGTACAAAGTGATCACCCAGATAAATCTAGCACCCATCTGACACCATACATAGTTATTACGAATATTATCGACTATACTCCTTATGTTATCCTTTCTATCCCCATGGCTATTTTGTAACTACCAATTTGTTCATTTTAATCCATCCCCCTTCTTCACTCATCCTCCCAGCACCCCAATTCCATCTGACAACCATCAAAATATTCTCTGTATCTGAGTTTGTTTCTGTTTTATTTTGTTTTTAGATTCTACATATAAGTTAAAACATATGGTATGATACCTGGTCCATCCATGTTGTCACAGATGGCAAGATTTCATTCTTTTCATTGCTGTGTAATATTCCATTGTATATATGTGCCACATTTTTTTTATCCATTCATCTATTGATGGACTCTTGGGTTGCTTCCATATCTCGCTATTGCGAATAAAGCTGCAATGAACATAGGGATGAATGTGTCTTATAGGGTCACTGTAAAATGTCTGTTCTACTGCACTTCAGGCTGAACCAGAGTCCAGGAACATCCCTCCTCCCATAATATTTTAAATGTTTTAATTTTGCTACTAAAGCTCTATTCCTAGCACTCTACAAATATTAACTCAATTCTCATAAGTAATCCTAAGAGATTGGTGCTATTATTATCCTCAATATACAAATGAGGAAACTGAGGCACAGAGGATAAAAGTAACTTTTCCAGTGTTACATATCTAGTGAGTGGTAGAGCCTGGGTTTTAACTAAATTCAGCACCAGAGTCCCTCTCTGAAGTCTAGTTGTGGAAGAAGGGTAGCTAGAGCCTAGGCTTGAAGAAGGGATCTGGGCTCAACTCACTGCAGGGAACAAGAAGAAATCTGAGTTCAGGAAGGGGTGAGAGACTTGAGCTTGGCCCATGAAAGGAATCTGGTTTTATTTTTACAGTGGAGTGGAAATAGCACAGGTTCAAATCTTACAAGTCACTTAGCTCTGAACCTCAGTTTCCTCATCTGTAAAAAGGAGTGATAATACCTACCTCACAAATTGTTGTGAGGATTAAATAAAATGATCTTTAAAAGATGGTGGTGAGGACGATAATTTATGGAACCTCACCCAGCTCAGAGCCCTATATCATATCATATGCACTCGCATAAGGGGGTTCTGGTTATGATTATAGAGAAAGAAATTAAGGCATGGAGAGATGTGACTTGGTCAAAGCTTACAGTGACCTAGAGGAAAAGCCGAGACCCAAACTCAAGTATCCAGGTTCCAGACCTCAGCTTTACCCACTGTGCCAGGCTGCTTTGTCCTTCCAGCATCTCTGGTTTTGAGCTCTTCTTGGAACCTGAGAATTAGGAGAAAAGCCCCTTGGCTAATCACAGACCAAGTCCCAGTCATGGACTGAGCCCAGTGTGTAACTACAGTCTGCGTCCTGGCCCTCTTTGGCCATCAAGACAACTCACTGTAAAGCTATGGTTAATTCAGCACAGCCTGTCCCCTCTGTTCCCCTTGAGCTCTCTGGTGGGAGTCAGGATGCCATGTGGATGCAGGTAACTTTTACAGAATCCCCCCTGGGAGAGGGGCCATCCATGCCCTTAGAAAAAGAGTCTAATTCCTAGACTTGCCGCAAGGCTTCCCCTGACCCAGCTACACCAGCTGCTCAGCAGACACCCTGAGTAGGGGTCTCTCTCCCCATGGCTCCAGCCCCACCTCATCCACTGATATCAGATCAAACTCTCCCTCCATTGTGCCTTAGCTGCTGCCGCTCCTTCTGCCATATTGTCCTCCTCCTCTCAACCTTTCTGCCACTTCTGCCTGAAGCCTCAATGCCAGCAATTAGCTTTCATCTCTCCCTCCTCTGGTCCTCATTGCCTTTGCTTGGCTGCATCACGTAATAGGAAGGGTGGGAGTCATAGAATTCTGAGTTCGAAGCCCAGCTCTGCCACCCTTGGGCTGTAGCACTGATGGGCAAGTCATTTCATATTTCTGAGCCCCTCCGAAAAAAGGTCTGGCTTTCCCATAGCAGAGAGCCTAGCCAGGGAATGCTTCCCTGGGAAAATGATGCCTGAATTCAGCTCTCAGAGTGGGATCTGAGGGATGAGCAGATCTGAGGGATGTGTGAGCATGGAGAGCCTTTTGAGTGGGTCAGGGGCTAAAGCAAAAGGGCTTCAGGTTCATGAGAGGAACAGAAAAGAGTCTGGTTATGGCTGGAGCAAGCCGGTGGACAATTCAAAGGTTGGTGGGTGGGAGGAGTGGAGCCAGGGAACTACTTTATTTAATTGGTTTGAGGGTGGGCATAGTATCCTATAAGTCAGGGATCCCCAACCCCTGGGACTCAGACCAGTACTGTCAGTGGCCTTTTAGGAACCGGGCCACACAGCAGGGGAGGGGCTGGCCAGCAAGCGAAGTTTCATCTGTATGTGCAGCTGCTTCCCAGCGCTAGCATCACTCCCTCAGCGCCACCTCAGATCATCTCCACCTTGGATCATCAGGCATTAGACTCTCATAGGAGCACTAGTCCCTGGTGCTGAAAAGGTTGGAGACCGCGCTATAAAAGATCATATTTGCATTTCAGAAGGTTCTTTGGCGCAAGGTGGCAAAGAGGTGTGGGTGGGTGGGATAGATGTGGGGAGGCTAGTCTGAGGACGATGCAGTAGTCTGAGGAGAGAGATTGGAGGCGAGAGATTGGGGTGCCAGCAGAAGAGATAGCAAGAGACAGATGAAGATGACCTATATTTAGGATATAAAACCTGTTTATAAGAATTGGGGAGGGGGGAGGCACAAAAGGGAAGGAGAAATCTAGGAGCGCTCGGCAGGCAGGAAACCTGTAGCTCCAGGAACCTTCTGGATTTCTGGCTTTCCTTTGCCCGGTGGTCACCTGGAGGTCAAGGGACGGAGGGAAGGGGTCTGAATTAGGTTTTGAATTCCTTAACTTTAGGTGCCTTTGAGCCACCTACAGACTGTTGTTTTATCTTACAGGGCCGTGACCCTGCCCAAGGGCTGTGGGGGAAGAAACAGGGACGCAAGGCTTTTGCCAGCCCTGCTGCAGTGTGCCCAGGCCTCTGTTCACCGGTTGGGGGAGGTGATGTTCACCATCTCCCTCCATTAGCTTCTGCCAACCGTTTCCTGACCCTGTCCCCATCCCCCTATACCCTGTTTCCGACGGTCCATGGAAAAAACGGAAACTGCGCGCCGAGCGGGGCGCCGCCCGAAATAGCATCTGGTGCCTGTGGGTCAGCGCTGTCAGAGCGTCAAGAGCCGGTGACGCCGGGCCAGCGCCGCCAGGAAATGCCACCTCCTCCACCCTCCACCCGCCCCAAGCAGAGAGGCCTCGGCAGGCAGGAAACCCGTGGAGCTCCTGTATTGGGGGTGTCGAAGGGAAGGGGGGTTGGGACCCAGACTGGTCAGTCTGGAGTCTGGTCCTGGAGTGCAGCAGCCTGTAGAGAACAGCTTAGACAGGCTTAGAGCCTGAGACAATGTCGCCACTCTAAGACTGACCCCCACTGCCCAAAGGCTGAGTTCTCTCTAAACCCCAAATTTGAGGCTTTCAGGGTTTCTGGCTACCTCAACTATGGGTCATAGAGGATCTCTGAGCTTTCTCCCTGAGCTTGCCCTCTGGAGGGAGGCATCTGTGGGCACTCTGGTGGGCAGCCAGGTTTATTTTAAATACGTACATTTATATGGCAGTACTATGCGCCAGATACTGACCTAACCACTTCATAAATACTCATTCAGTTAATCCTTAAAACAGCCCCATGCCGGAGAGACTGACTACCAGTTCCTCCATTTTGTAGGGAGCCAACTAAGGCACAGAGAGGTTGAGCGACTTGCATGCAGAGAACACCCAGCTGGCTAAGTGGTGGCACCAGAGCTTCACACCTGGGGCAGTCTGGCTATGCTGCTACAGGGCAGCGGAACAAGTACACTACTCAGGCAGTCCTAGTTCCCATCCTGCTCCCCCGCTTGCCAACTGTATGTTTCTAGGAAAGTTACTTAATCTCTGAGTTTCACTTTCCTCATCTGTAGACAGGAGATGGTAATTGTCAATCTATCATAATGTTTTTAGGATTATTTTTAGTGGTAAAAACTCCAATTTGAGGAAATGCCATTGTTTCCCCTTTCACTTCCATATGACCACTGTCTCCATTTTTGTCCTCATTCTTTGCCCTGGAAAAATACTTGCCCCATCAGTAAGCAGGCATGAGCCCAGAATTACAAGCTTACATGAGGGGAGAGTCAGCTCTGTGCTTCCACACTCCAGCGCCGCCATCATGATTATCAGAGATGGAAAGGATTTCTTTCTAATTCAGTGGTTCTCAAAGTAAACCATCAATCTCACCTGGGAACTTGTTGGAAAAGCCAATTCTCCGGCCCCCCCAGGCCTGCAAATCAGAAACTCTGCAAATGAGGCCTAGAAATCTGATGTCCATATTTCCGATGCACACAAAAATCTGAGAGCTAGTGCTCTGTTTTACAAGCCTCTGTAGCAAAGGCCAGTGTGAAATAAACGAATCTATTAAGAAAGCATTGTGCTTCCTAATGTTTTAAAGCTGTTTCCTAACCCACGCTTCTTAGAAAAACATACGGAAGACCGAAGTTGCTTCCCACACTTATGGGAAGAGAGCACCTAAGCTCATCTGTCCTCATAAGCAGAGAAACCCAGACAGCTCTGCTCAATGGTCTTGCTCCCAGACAGCTCCCAGAGCTGTCAGAAAAGGACAGAACATGTGCGTGGCCACCAGCCTCTGTCTAGCAAATAGTTGTTGGTGGTCACTCAGACAGGGCCCTGGCCCTTGTGTACATGTTAATACTTGTGGGTGAGACCCTGGATCGCTGAGGGGCTATATGTCTGAGCACCTGCTGTGTGTGCCTGCGCTGCTCCCTGATCTGTTCTGTCATTTCAACCTCCACAATAACCTTGCCAGGTTGCTAGTGTGGCCCTAACTTTAGAGATGGGCAAAGAGGCTCAGCTCACCCGAGGTCACTCAGCTGGTTGGCACCCGCATCAGCTTGGACCCAATGTCCTCCCCATTCCTGTGGACTATAATATTTGCTATGTTGGGAAAACCACTTCAAAGTCTTGGACACTTTGGATAGCACAGTGATATGTCCTGGTTTAAATCCCTTGTGACTCTGTAGGAGCTAAACAAACAGCCAAAAGTCTTATGAAAAGATGCTCAAACTTGCATTAGGAAACGTAAATTAAAACTTTGATAACTGTAACACACCCATTAAAATGGTTTAAACTTAAAAGACTAATGAAACCAAATTTTGGTGAGGATGTGGAGTAACTGGGATTCTCATACACTGTTGAAGGGAATGCAAAAAATGACTCAACTACTTTAAAAAAAACTCTTTGGCAGTTCCTTATAAACATACAGTTTATAAATGTATACTTACTTGGGAGAATTGAAAAATATATACCCACGAGAGCTCTTGTATACAAATGTTCATAGCAGCTTTATTCATAATAGCCCAAAACTAGAAACAATCCAAATGCCCAGCAACGGGTGAATAAACAAATTGTGATATATTCATGCAATACTCAGAGTAATACTCAGCAATAAAAAAGAACCAAACTACTGATATAAAAATATGGAATAATCTCAAAAACACGCTCAGTGAAAGAGTACGGAGAACATCCAGTAGAAGAGAAGTTCCTGTGAGCATAATGATCCACCATGCAGTAAGCAAACAGTACTGGCTCCATGACAGGTCGTTTCTGACCTTCAAAAAGACCTGGAAGCATAATCTCATCTTCCTTTCTCCCATCTTTCCTCATTCTGCTGTCCCAAACCAGGATCCTGTGATTTGTGGCAGGTCTTTTCATCTGTTTCTGTCTTGAATCTCCATGGTTATATGAGTGTTTGCAGTGAAAGTGCATATTTGCTTCCGTTAGTTACTTCACGGGGTTACTGTGAGGTCTAAATGAGATTCTGAATAGGACTTTGAGCAATGTTAGATGGGTGTGGTTCTGCAAATACGAGACTGTGCATGCATAATGCATTTTTACAACGGCAGGTTCTAACAGTGCCTTCTCTTCGTTATGCTCTCCTGAGCCTAGCACAAGGCCCCAGACATAGCTGGCCCATTCAGCAGACCTTGTCCCTGTGACTCCACCTTGTATGAGGAGAGCATACATAGTCCCTCTCCTCGAAGCGCTCCCAGCCGTGCCTACACATAACCAGCATACAAACTGGTTGCAATAAATCTGTAAGAGGATGAGAAGAGGACCGGGGAGGGTTATAGAAAGTCGAAGGAGAAAATATCTCTTCCACAAGAGGATTCTGGCATGGTTTCTTGCAGGATGGGAAGGGAATGAGGGTGGGGTTTGCCTTTAAGCTGGGCTTTGAAGGGTAAACAGGGCTTTGAACTCATGGAAGGTTTGGGGGCAAAGGAGCCATGAGAGCAAAGCAAGGCTGCAAAGTGTGTATATGTGTGCGTGTGTGGGCATGCGCGTGCACATGCATACACTGCCTTTTTCCCCCTTATGGTGTAAAAGGGAATCGAGCGAGCCTGGGTTTGTTTGATACCTAACTGACTTAAATACCGCGGCATATGATAGTATGTTCTGGGAGGATAAGTCCTGAGTTCTGGTCCCAGCTCTATGCTTACTAAGCTGTGTGAAATTGAGCAAGTCCCTCCTCTTCTTTGGGTCCTAGTGTCCTCACTTGCACAACGAGAACCAAGTGACTTCTGAGGGCCTTGCGGCTTGGATACCTGACGTCATCTTTTCCATTATGTTTTTAATTAGTTCCCTTTGCCCTCCTGGTCCCAGACCTCCTGTGAAGAGACAGGACACAGGGCTCTCCCCTAATCCGTCCTTTTCCTGGAGTTCAGCCTCTGACCAGGAAGTGGGAAAGCAGGATTTCCTCTGAGGATGTTCTCTGTGACCCAGACAGTTCCGGTTTAGGAAGCAGAAAGGAGATAAAGAACATCACCCAGGCTTCCAAACCCTAAAGCCCCTTCCATGGGTTTTGATGTTTTCTTCCATACTGGACTTTGAGCTCCTTAAAAACAGGGACTATATAATCCAGAGCTAGAGAAAAAACTTGTTATCCGAAAAGATTTTATTACTCAACATTTTGGTGGGGAAAACTGGATTCTCTTTCACTTTTTAAATTATGAAATATATTAAACATTAAAATGTAGGAAAAGTCCCATTTTTCTCATTTATGCCTGTGGAAAATCCTTCAAGGCCCAGCTCCAATGCTACCTTTTGCAGAAATCTTCCTCTCCTGTGGACTTGTAAACCATTCCTCACAACCTATTTCTGCATCGTTGTTCATACAATCACAGTCAGAGATACATGGCTAACGTCTTCACCCCGAATAATGGGAAACTAAAGCCTAGTGATATTAGATGACTTGCCCAATATCACAGAATTTGGGGCAGTGACAAGTTGAACCCAACTGTTGCTAACTTCTAATTCAATATTTTACTTGTTGATTTTATCCTTTTCCTCTCTTTGGTTTCCTGCCCACAACCCTCTTTTCCAGAGCTGTGCCTGTACATACCTCCACGTTTTCCAGCAAGCTGTTCCCTCTATCAGAAATATCACCTCTTCCCATCTTTTCCCTATCACTCTTACAAGATTCTGAAAAAATCTAGAACATTCTCAGAATATCCCTCTTCTCACTTTCTCTTAATATATTCTCCCATGTTATACAGTTTTATTATAAGCACTGATGTCTCTCTATTGCTAATGTTTACATGTCTCTTCCCCATTAGATCAAGTTACTACAGGGCAGGTTTGTCTTATGCATCATCTTGTGCTCAGCACTAGCTCAGTGCTCAGTGTTGTGTTGTCACAGGGATGGGGCAGGGGGCGGGACAGGGAGTGGAAGGAGTGATTGCTGCTGGGTTGGGGCACTAGGTTATTAACTATAAATGTGTGACTTTGGCCCAGTTATACCTTATTTGTGTCTGTCTCATCATTTGAAAAAAGGGGTTAATGATGCTGCCTGCCATACATACTTCAGTCAGGTTTTGGTTTAAGTATTCTATGAGGAAATATGTGGGAAAGCATATTTTGAAAAGTGTGAAGCAGCCTGCCAACCTAAGACATTATCATTAATTTTGCAGGCATAGAGCCCTCAGTTCAACTAGGAGGCTAGGAAAGGTTCTGACCTTATGAGTAATGTCTACAAAACAAGGGCACAGAAAAACCTTTTGTTACTCTAATTTCCTGGAGCCCTTACAGTAGGAGGCAACCACAATGAAAATTATTAAAGTAAACCCTTTAACATTAACGTAGATAGCTGGGGGTGCCTACTTCAGGACTTGGGTAAACGTCATTTCTGGTCCTGGTTAAAGCGCAAGGGGACACCTTCTTGGAGGAAAATATGGCAGGGCAGCTTGGAGGACAGTATATTTGAAGACAGCGTTGACTGTAGTATTCAAAATAATTCAGCTTAAGATCTGATTCTTGTAGGAAGAACCTTCTTGAATTCCTCAGGCCTCAGAGAAGTTGTATTTCTCAGTGGCTTAATACAAACTTAAGATCTGGAGTAATACTTGAGCTTGACTCTCAGGTAGCAACTTGGGTAAATTATTTCCCTAAGGCTGTCCCCCTCATCTATGAGAATGACGATCATCAGCTGGGATTAGCCAGAAGGCTTAAATAAACTAATACGTATGATGGGCTTTGCACAGCGCCCTGTGAGCACCTAGTGAGTCCTGAATAGATGCAAGCTATCATGGTTACAGTGCCGTGGCGCCTTACAGTCCGAATCACGCCTTTTGGCGTTTTATCACATACTGGTCTGTGACTGTTTCCAGGGTGTATCTGTCCCCTAGTCTTTACAGCTGACAAAAGGGCAAGACTTATGTCTTAACATGTCTATATCCACATCTGCAGGGCTGTAGCACAGGGAGGGCAAGGCAGAGGACAAATGAGCATGGAGTAATTAGCCAGCAAGGGGCTCAGAGGTTGAGGGGAAGTTTGGTGAGGGCGGAGGGGTGCCAACCGGCTAGGACTCAGACTATGGGGTATTTTCCTCAAGAAGCTGGATAATAGAAGTTCCATCACTTCCTTGCTCCATTTGAAGTAGCACCCATGTTATCTGTCAACAGTAGTTAGGGGGCTGGATAAAAGAAAATTCAGATAAATGTCATTTGAGAGGCAATCATCTTCGAAGTCTTTTAATCCAATTTCCCCAGTACTAACACTTTTTCCAAAGATACCTAAAAGCTATCATAGTAACTAATTGGCCAAATAATTTCCCATAGTAAAACACTCTTCTTAGGGAACTTTCTAGAATAGGCTTTAGTGCTGGTCCCTCTTCTCTGGACATGGATTTAGTAGAGAGACATGTTTTGTCAAATTAATCTGCAGTCAAAATTCAGTCTCCAAAACTGCTTAAACATCTTATTAGAGGCCTTAAATTAGATGTGGTAACAGACGTGATGGAATTAGATTTTGCCTAAAAAGCCTCAGGTTCGGTTTTTATTGTTCAGATAGAAAGCTTCTTGGTGTGAAAATTACAGGGTTCCCAGTGATAATGGTATAGTTAATGAGGCCGTCAGTGAATTCACTAACATTCTGTTTTTTTATGTGTAATATAACTTGTACCTACACTCACTTCTTTGATGAAAACACTGAGGGCTAAAGTTAAACAGAGCACACTGGCATTGACAATTTTGTTAAAAATTTATTCCAATGAGATCTCTAAGTGGACTTTTATGCTATTTGTTAAAATAACTAAAGCCCCATATAAAGCCTATGGAAACAAAGAGAAACACAGAGAATCATCATCATTGCCATTAACTCATCTTAATTTTAACCTGAAAGAGCAACAACACAAGGAAAAATCCAGAAACGGGCCCCTGGCTCCAGTGGGGAACAGCAGAGAGCTACCATGTGTCTATACTTGGTCTTGCCAACTATAAATGGTTTATCAGCTTATTACTTCAGAAAGCCCCAGCTGAGTTAGGAAGTAGTTAGAGATCTAAAGTCCATTCCTTTCCAGTTTATATGTCAAATTTTGATGTAAAGCAATGACATCTTATTTTAACTTCGGCAGCAGTTTTTTCTCACAGTTGAATGAGGATATTTTTGTTTTTCATTTATATTCAGAAATAACAATTTAAAACTTAGGATTTAAGAAGGTGGGGAAAAGGGAAGCAACTTTTGATACACTCAACCACTTGGATGGAACTCAAAGACATTATGCTGAGTGAACACCAATTTCAAAAAGTTACATACTACGATCCCATTTACATCAACATCCTCAAAATGACAAAACTGCAGTGATGGAGAACAGACCATTGGTTGTTAAGGGTTAGGGTTAGAGGGAGGGTAGCAATAGAGAGTTTCTTTGTGGTGATGGAATAGTTCCCTATGCTGACTGTGGGTGGTTATGCAAAGCTATAAGTAATAAAATTTCATAGAGCTATACACCAGAAAGTAAATAAATGAGTGTGTGTAAAACTTGTGACACCTGAAGGTCTGTGGTTTAGTTACTAATATTGCACCCAATGTCAGTTTCTTGGTTTTGATCATTTACTATGGTTATGTAAGATATTATCACTGGGGGTCACTCGGTGAAGTGTACACCCAAATAATAATTTAACATGTTGAGTCTAAAAAGTTTTTGTAAAAATAGAGAAGGATATGCTCTAACAGAGGGCAATAGAAAACAGTCAATCTAGACATTTTTATTAAATTTAAGACATTAGTTCTATTAAAAAATTAAAATGTTTGAAAAACCATGTTTATAAAACACATTCATAACCAATAATTTTCTTATTCTGTGATAGTGCTATATGTTGAAAATGTTACATTAACATCAACCCACATTGCAAAAGTTTTCCTTCCACAAACAAATGAACACCTTAATTTAAGAGGACATATACACTCCTTATATAAAAGATCTTAAATTATTTTTAGAAAACAAAAATTTCCCCTTAAATTCAGTAAGGGTTGATGTAGTGAATTCAGTCAGGGTCGTGATAACTTTGTTTTTTTAGGTGATACTAGACAGATGCAGAGATGAAACATGCTAGGAAAACAGACTCATCTTTCAAAATGTACAGTAAAAAGAGCAGTTTGATTTAGAGTTGGATAGTGTCTGTTTACCTAACTTTGTTGAAATTACTGATCTCAGGGTTTTTTTTTTTTTTTAATTTCAGTGATGTCGACTAGTTTGATTGGGACAGATAACTTAGCTCTCCTACTGGCCAGGCACTCACAGACAAGTCAGGCCACTTGTTCAGCTCTTCGCAATCAGCTGCTACCAAGAAACAGGGTGACCCTAGAAATGATTAGAAATCCCAAAACTACCAAAAAGTTGTGACTTAAGCGTCTCCAGAAAACACCTGTCCTCATATCAAGAGGGCAGGAAGTTAAAGGTTTAAAATAATTTTGGCAACTGTCTGAGACGCTTTACATCTAAGAAGGTCCCTACAGAATTCATACTACTCATTTGCTTTAAACTTTCAGAAGGTTTCAAACTTTCAGAAAAAACTGGACTGTCCCTTTCGTTTTCTTTCTCAGGATGTTGGGTAAACTCTGCTTTTCCAGTTCTGAGGTTCACCGCAGGACTTGGTTTAAGGTTCTTTAATAAGAAAGCCGGATTTTCATTCAATCGCTGTGTTGCTTTTGAACTGACAATTTCATTTGTAATATTTCTCAGTACTGGCATATCTGTGTGGGTGCTCATGGATTCACCGTTATGACAATGAATTATTTCACAGGTATTCCTAGGAGACTCCTTCTGACAATCAAGTTGTTCAGGTATGGATGTGAGGTTCTGATTCAGTAAATGTTCACTCTTGCTATCTATGTTGTTTGGAGGCTCTTCTTCATCTTCACTATTGTCACTGCTTTGTATGAGTCCGTATCTCTTCATATATTTTTTGGTTGCAAATGACATGTTGTTTGGTGAAATTAAACTAAGCCCCACTGTGCTTCTGTCTGTATTAATATGTAGAAAGCTAAAAGACGAGTCACAGTTATTTTGGTTTGATCGAGAGACAGACAGTTGTGACAACTGATTTTCATTTAAATATTTCAGAGCTATAGCATTTGCCTCCATGCTCAAATCCACACCATTGGGGCTTAAGCCACTCATGCCGACATTAGCAAATGACATGTAGTTTAATCCAGAGATCACTGCTTCAGGGCTGATGCATGCCAACACACTGAAAGACACAACAGAGTAGGCCATTTATCTTGAGTACTAAATAGTGTTATTCTAAATAGTGTCATTCTATGCAAGTAAGAAAAGGTCTTCAGCTTTAAACCTCATGGTGCTTTTTATCTGAGTGCTCAGACATCTAAGTCTTGATGATCCAGACATATTCAAGAGATAAATGTGATAACCTAGGAAGTAATCCATGATTCATGGACTGAAAGTAGGAACACAAAATAATTTTCCTAAATCTATACATCAATCACGGTTTTAAGACAAAATACAAGGCCCTATAATATAAAAGTCATTCAATATTGGTAAAACAAAACAATAAAATCAAACAGGAAACACATTCAATAATAGAACATTACAAGCTTTAGTGAGTAGCTCAGAATATTAAATTTGTTCATATTTGAAATGAATGAAAAACATCAATCAGTCTCTGGATATGGACTATTGTGTGTGTATACACTGATTTTCTTTCATTAGCTATAACCTTCAACTCACTTTGGCTGGTGTTATCTCCTTAATGTTAATAAATTAACTTGCCTTTCCCTTTATATCATGTATACAATAGTAGCTGCTAATTTTTATGGATGCGATATGTGCCAGGCACTCTGCTGAACTTTCATTATCTCATTTAATCCTCACAGAAACCTTTTTTAGGGAGGTCATCCCTATCAAATATTTCAACTTTACTCTCCACTCTAATACTTCACATTTCCTTTTCCCGACTTCTCTGTTTTCTCTTTAGCACTTATGGTTATCTATATCTTTAACTCACATTTCTTATTTATTGTTTAGTTCCCCAGGAAAGCACATGAGGGCAATATATTTGTGTTTCTTTCTCCGACTGCAGTATCCTTGGTGCCTGGAACAGTGCCTGGTACATAATAGGCACTTAATAAATATTTACCAAATGAATAAAAGAAGCAGGTACTCTTATCACCTTTATTTGACAGTTCAGAAAACTGTGGAATAGAGATTTTAGAATAATTCCTTTAAGTTGAACAACTAGTAATTGGCAAGCTGAAACAGGTTGCGTTACTCTCTGGGGCTCTGTAAACGCTGTTTCACTATACGCTACTCAGCAACTTGTATTTTGCTGTCAGTTTTTCTGCTCCTTCAAAATTATAGTCCTTTGTGTACCATTTGTTGTGGTAAACAGTATATTCTCAAAGACTGTTACGACTTCCCACATCATCGAATGAAGAAATTCAGCCATTTTATATGTGTCAGCCACTGTCTGCATCCTTACCTCCATAAGACCCAAATAACTATCAGGTATATTCATTTGTTACCTTTAATATTCTCTGAAACCAGTGATGTCATCACCAAACAATGGGACAGCATGCTCAATAATGCTGGTCTTTATAAAGAATTCTTCCTTAACCTTCTTGGTACCTAATGTTTTGCAGACTGTCCTAATAAGAGAGTTGCTGCCGATTTATCTAGAAAATATTCTTTTGTGGTATATTTTAGTAATAATATCTTCTGAACATAGTCTTTTTCTAATTTCTTTGCTTATTTCCTCCAAATTATAAGCAGTTTGCATATTAAATCAGAAAACTTGTACATACTGAAAATATATATCTATAATGTTAATGTAAATAATTTGAAAAAGCAAATAACTTCTAATTAAAAATGTTAACTATTTAGAAAAAGTAGCTCTAACCCAAATTAGATCGTCTTTTATAGATTGGTTCAAGGATATACATAAATCCATGAAGCAAATCCATTAACCTTCTGAATAAGTTTAGAAAGTTCTTCAAGTTTCATTGTCTAACACAGCTAGCTATATTCAATTTGTGGGTTGGGGAAAACATTATTTTGAAAACAAAACAAATCAATAATACTCTGAACCAACAGGGTAATTAAGATGAAAAGCAAAAGAAGGCCATTCTACCAATCAAATCCTAGAAGCCTTGAACAGAAATATACTATTTTAAAATCTTATTATATGTGCAGTCACAAAGGAATGATGAAAGTCCATTTATGTCTGAGTATGAGTCACACCCAATTATTAAGGGGAGCTCAAAAACCTTTCCAACTTACTTAAAGACTAGCACCAACCTTAACTTAGTGTCCTGTTTGCCTCTCAATTAGTTATCTCATACTATGCCACACGGGGCCTTCACTACTAAGTAGAGAACAAAGAAGCAACTACAGAGACTACTTAAGATGTTTTGAATTCAAAGTCACTCCAGTTGGGAGTCTGCCAGTCGAGGCTGTTGCAAGACCTCAAATCCACAATCTCCTTATTCCCTACAATTTCTAGGTATGTCTGGAACCTTCTCTCATTGCTTTCCTGCTCTTGGACCCTCAGTCTCTGCAGTGTTCTCTAACGGGAAAGCAGAAAGGAAATCTTCCCTCCCTGCCTCTGGTATTCTTTACTTAGGTAGGAGAATCTGCTCCTGGAGTTCAGAATTGGAACTGAATATAGATACAATGACAAAGGATAGTTTATAGGTATGGATTATAAGGATTCTAAGATTATTATTATAAAGTTATAAAGATTATTTTTATGGTAAACTGAACTACAATTTATAACACCATTTCTATAGGAAAAATGTGTCTTCAATTCTAAACAACTGCCTTATGAACTTTTAGCACACCAGTTATATTATACAGCATGGTCAAAACACAAGGAAATATATACCTCCATAAGACCCCAACAAAAAAATTAAATATGCAATAAGTAGTAGAGCAGTCAACTTCCCCAAAAAACGAACAAAAAAACGATGGACTTTGGAGTTAAAGGAGAATAGTTTTAAAATCACAAGCATGGGGCCATTAGCATTAGCAATTGGTACTTAATTTCCTCATCTATAAAACAGGAAGAATAGTACCTACCACATGGATTATTTTAAAGATTAAATAAGTAATGCTACATAAAATGTTAGCACAGTTCCTGACACTATGTGCATTCAGTAAATGGCTGCTGTTAAAAATTTAAGAAAAATATTAAAAAGAAATACAAAAGCAAAATTTTAAAAATAATTGAATTTGTTACAAACATGCGTTTTTGGGGTCTACTTTTCAAAATTTCCCAACATATTCAAAATAAACCTATATTTCTTTGACAATGGAAATAAAACAAATATCGAACTTCATTTCCAGAGTCCGATAATATTTTGTATAATAATTTATACAATAAAACAAAAAATCTTTTTTCAAATGAAGATATATCTATGCTACTGTAAAAAGTTTGCCAGCTTACCCATCTATGGAAATACTTGATTTAACATATTGCTTTAAACTTAAAACAATTTTTTTCACATCAGCTTTCATTTCCTTGAGAAAATTATATGAAATTAAAATCCTATCTATGAATGCCTTTCTATGAATTTTTCAACTCACAGAGATAAGCAAATTTTACAAATGCGTATAGCCCAAGTATTAAATGAAAATAGCTATTTTATAATGTTAAGCAAAAAATAAAAACAAAATTGTATATATAGTAAAACTGCATCTGTGTTTCCTAAAATGCCAATTTTCTTTGGGTCTTATTAGTTCACATGACATTTTCTTCATTTTAAAAAATTCCAATCCTGAGCATGTATTATTTTTATAATATGAATTTGAAATATAAATTGTCATTTAAATTAAGAGCAGAACAATCTTGATTAAAACAATTTGACTATCCCACGCTGATATATCAAAAAGGCTTTACTTTCCATTTCATTCTAGGCTTTAAAAAATGAATTGGTTTCATTATACAATAAAATGTGTTAATTTCAATGTTTCTCACTAGCGACATTAAAATAGGATGGCTACTGTGAAGAAATGCATTACCTAAAAACTATTCCTCAAAGACAGCCAACCAAAACGTAAGGGTTCCACACAGGCAGCAGGATGATCTGTGCAATCCAACAGATGTTTATATGGCCTCTCTCACAGCACTAAAATAAAACCTTCAAAAATGCTAGTCTTAACAGAGACACATGGACATGGACAATAAACAGACTAGTGGTTACCAGAGGGTAGGTGGGAGTGGGGAGGTAAATGGGGTAAAGAAGGTCAAATATGTGATGACAGAAAGAAACCTAACTAAGGGAGGTGAACACAGAGTGTAAATATATATATATGCCTTACTGTTAAAGTGTACAGCTGAAACTTATTGGATTTTGTTAACTAATGTCACTATTAAAAAAATTTAAAAATTTAAAAAAAAAAAAAAGCTAATCTTACCTCCTACATTGTTGGGAGGAATATAAACTAGTACATCTATTTTGGGCAATGGCAACATCTACTAAATCCCTACATGCACATATCCTTTGATCTGCCTGCTTGTAGGAATCAATCCTGCAGAGAGACCTGTACAAGTACCTGTAGAATGATGTTCATTCACTTAGTATTGTTTTCAGACTAGAAATAAGAGATTGAGCCTAAAAGGCCATTAACAGAGGACTATGTTCACTATGTTACAGTAATGGGTGCGACAGAATATTATGCAGCTGTGTAAATGCATAAGAACTGCATATATCTATAAAGAAAAGTAAGCTATATGTTAAGCCAAAAAGCTCAAAGCACACTTATCACACACATACATACTTGAACATTTCGAGAAGAATATAAAAGAATCAAGAAGCAACCTTGGAGGAGTCAGACTAAAGAGTTTGGGAAGTAGGTGCTTTTGTATTTATCTGATACTTTATGTATTACTTGATTTTTTTAAAAATCACAAGACTGTATGACTTTTGTAACTAGAAAACAACAAAAATAATTAACAGATAACATGCTAACAGTAATACAATTTCCAGATTTATCCCCTTTAAAAACAAATATGTGGTAAGGTAATCTTGAATAAGAGGAATGTGAACAGAAGAACATGGCAAGTTAGAAGTGGTAAACAATAAATAAGGTTCATGTAACTACATTCTTTGAAACATATTTCTAGAAAAAAGAATGTCTCTGCCTTTTAGATGGCAGGACTGTATAACCATACATCCAGGGGCTGGTGAAGACACTGTCAATTCCAGGAACACTTTCCAGAAATGAATAAAACCTCATTTTTCTTTCCCCAAGACTCCCAGAGTATTTCATTGGCATCTTTACTCAGGAGATATCACATAATCTCTCTCTAATTGCTTATGTATCTAACCCTCTTTCCTACCAAAATGAAGAATCTATAGGGTAGAGATGATTTCTTATTCATCATACATCTAGCAGATCTGGAATGAATGATTAATAATTGACCTGAGTGGCAAGCTTATCCTTTGCTGCAATACATCTAAAATTTATTCATCTTTTTAAAACGAAATTTAAGTTACCTAGCATGATCCACTTTATGTGCATTTTTCTTCACTTTAGTAGGAGAATCAATTTTTACTCCAAGGCTTCTTAGTTGCTTAAGGGTTGCATTAAGAACAAAATCTTTGTCCACCAGTCCTGAATCATGTTTATTTTTCTTTGTATGGTAAACATTTTTGGTTCTGGTGCATTCACGGCTGATAATTACTGCCTTGGTAGATGGTTGTTCAGTTTCTTTAGAGGAATTATTTAAAAGGTGGTTCACTTGACCCTGATGAAAAGAAAAAGGTTATATTTGAAAAATCACTGTTAACAATCTTAGGAAACAAAATGTAAGTATAATAGCAGAAGTAAGGCCAGAGAAAGCAAAATAATATCTTGCTAAATTCTACAAAGTATCAAGTACATGTGTAAGTATTATAGGGTTTTTACAAAAGCAGCTAATCCTAATGAATGATTTCATCAGACTCTAGAGGAAACAGAATGTTTGTTCAGAACTTATTCATTTTAAAACCAATAGACAAAACTATTTACATAATATTTCAAGTGTTTTCAAGGACTTATAGTAATTCTTTATAAACAAATGTTTTAAATCATGCTTTCATTTGAAAAATGGTAACTTTCAGTTATACATTATATAGATCTTTTTTACTTTCAGAATTTGACTCCTTTCTTTTCTTATTTTGAATGAGAATGACCTATGATACTATCTCTGCCTTCCTGACATGAAGGCATGTTTCATTCCCTGAGCACACAGCTGATCGTACCAGTCTAGGATCTAGCAGGAAAATTACAAGTATGTGTTCATTGATGAATACTCGGGACCCTATGAAACATGCTTAGTTAGCCTTCAATGTTAAATGAAGAAATCAAATGTTCCAAAGTCTACAATTTCATTCATTTATTTATAATTATTTATTATTATTTATGCTTACAGCACCTGGTCTTCCTAAGTGGTCTCCCATACCAAGTCCTAACCAGGCCCAACCCTGCTTAGCTTCCGAGACCAGACATCGGGCTTGTTCAGGGTGGCATGGCCAAGACCATGGACTGTGGCTCACACTGGGGCATGAACCCAGGACCTTCTGAATGTAAAGCAGACATGCTAACCACTACACTATGGAACCACATCCTCAAAGTCCACAATTTAGATGGAAGTGACAGCCAGGTTTTCAACCTGTAAGTCCCAGTTCACATTCTATTTTTTCCAAGACAATTATTTCCTCCAACTAGAATTATTTTATTAGATGCTGCCTTTGCTTATAGCACTTCTCAGCCTATCCTATAATCATCTGTTATTGGTATTCGTGTGGTATTTCCTCTAGGTTCTCAAAGGCAGAGACTGTCATATTCATCTATATTATCCACTTTACTTAGTCACTTTCTGAGATTAAGCTAAGTATTCAATAAAAATCTGCTTACCTGAACTGAAATCAGTAAATATTATCATAAATATTGTACTTCTTTCCAATATTCAAATTTCCTGCAAACTCTTGCTTGTTTTTTATAATAACTTTAGTTTGAATTTGGCAGAATATCAACATTTATATTTTTAAAATAAGGTTTTATCCCCCTGGCTATCTAAGTATCTGATAACTGGCAAGTTTGTAGTACATAACTAAATTTAGGTTATCATAATTTATAGAAAGCTAAAAGAAATAAATCTTTTATCATTAATTTGCAGAAATCTTTTTACATTAAGGTCTCAATTAGTTTAAAGGTAAAAAAGTCTTAACTAGTATACCCTTGACTAAATAATCATCTCACAAAAAGATGAAATGCTTTACATTTTCTTACCAATAAATTCTGGTATATTTTCTGGTTATCTGATGGTTGATGAGGCAAGGGTTGTGTTACTTGCTCAATTTTTGGTTCCCCTGATGTTGCAGAGTTGTTACCAGCACCCTCTTGGTTCACTCTGTAAGCACATGTTTATATTCTCTGCCAGCAGGGAATTCGGAAAGAACACAGGCACAGGTTCTTTTCCCACAACTGGAGAAGAGTTGCTTGAAAGGATATATATAATGTAAATGTTAGTATTAAGTACCTTTAACATATATATGAAGTGCAGTAACTCTGGAAGGGGTAAGATTCAAGTAGCATTATGGTTTATATTTTCAGCTCTTAGTGATGAACTTCCCATCTTGATAGGCTGTATATAAGCTGGATCATGCTACCTTTTTGAGCTGTTATTTATATTTAAACAACTTTCTTTGAAAGTTGAAAACAACCTGTCGATTTCTGCTAAATTTGCTGCAATAGCAATTTTTAGAGTATCTAAAAATTTAAAATATATTTTTGTTTACTTCAGGTTTTAAAATATAGTTAAGATCCTTGTCAAATGAGAGTTCGTTAAGTTGCCATTTATAATCACATCATACATTTGGTGGCATTTCTTTTCTTATTTATGTTTTTATGTGTATTTTTCAAATTTCATACAATGGGCCTTTATTACTTTCAAAATTAGAATATAAATATATTTTAAAAATAACTATGAACAGCAATATTAAAAAACATTCTTATAAGAACAACAATCTATGGCTACTATAGAAAACAGAGAAAAGTAATAATAAATATTAGCTAGCAGAGAGCTTATTAATGGCCAGGCACTGTTTTCAAGTGCATCATCTTACATAATCCTTACCAAAAAGCCCTATGAGAGAGATAACTATATATATTATCCCTATTTGCTAGATGAAAAATTGAGGCATAGAGGTTAGGTAACTGCTCAAAGTTACACTAAATATAAAAAATAAAAGTATAGTAACTTAATACTTAGAGAGAACTAGTTAATATTTTAGAGTATTACTATCAATGCTTTTTTCTACAGATAGGTATTTTCTCCGAAAACAATATCATATGATAGACAGTTTTGAAAGCTGCTTTTTAAAACTCAGCTTATTTCCAATTTTTTCCATATTGTTTAACTTGATATGAAGTGCCAAATGCTCACTTGGTACATAATAATTTCAATAAATATTAGCTGAATCTTTGTAAAACACTAGTCAAAATATAATTCTAAGGAAAAAGTCAATAAATTCAACTACTTAAAAAATCATTACACAGCAAAATACATCAAATGTGGTCAAAAGACAACTGATAAACTGAAAGAAAATATTCACAACATATACCACAAAGAGCTAACATCTCTAATAATAAAAAAATGCTTAAAAATTGAGGGGTGAAAAAAAAAAGATTGAGGGATAAAAGACATAAAGCTCTAATAGAAAAATAATATAAGAAACACAGATTAATTCACAAATACATCGAAATGACCCTTAACATGAAAAACTGATCCAACTCATTCATAATTTTAAAAATGAAAATTAAAGCAATAGCAAGATATCATTTATCATTTATGAGACTGGTAAAAAAAACTTTTTTTAAAACATGGCAACACAATTTGTTGGCATGGCTGTGGGGAAACAGATAATGTCTTACATCCTGGTAAGAATGCAAACTGATACAACCTTTCCATAGGGAAAGTTGGTAATAATTAACAAAATTATATTGGCACTTAACTGTGGATGCCAGAATCCCACTTCTAAAACAATTCAAAAATACACATGTACAAAGTAATTTACTGTAGCATTGTTTATAAATGGAAAATATTAAAAAATGTTCATCAATAGGAGAATGTTGTATTAAACTATGGTATATCCACACAATGGAGTACTATACAGCTATTTAAAATGAGGACGATCTCTAGGAACTGATTTGGAGTGATTTCCAGAACACACTGCTAAGTGAAAAGAGAAAAGTACAAGAGAGTACCTATGGTATGCTACATGCTACTTTTCTACACTCGTGTAAGACAGAAACAATGTAAGAATATAGACATACTTGCTCACGTGTACATAAGAAATACAAGAAGGTTAGTTAAGCCACCAACTAAAGAGACTGAGTGGAAAAAGGAGAATAAAGGGATAAGAAGAGAAAACAATTCTTTTAGTATGTACCTTTTTCTACAGTTTGATCTGTTAGAACCATAGTGATATTTCTCATACCGGAAAAAAAAAAAACCAATTAGAATGTGGGGAGACCACATGATGGAATACAAACACTAACACCTAATAGCATTACAAACGAATAACATAACCATGTAAGGGAATAGGTAAGACAAAAACTAACCGAAATAACTGTGAAAGAGGTATTTTCATTGGATATTATAAGGCTAACGATAAAAAGAACTGTTAACAAATATATCCTAGTGCATTTGTTTAATGATTCTTAGCAATTCTGAAACTACTTTATATGTACACGATG
Organism: Eonycteris spelaea; assembly: GCA_003508835.1. NCBI lineage: Eukaryota > Metazoa > Chordata > Mammalia > Chiroptera > Pteropodidae > Eonycteris > Eonycteris spelaea. The sequence goes on along the minus strand of PUFA01000384.1, from coordinate 740,359 downwards.
ACTAAACAAGTAAGAACAGTATACATAACAAGAGCCAGGTTCTCACTGTTAAGGAAAGAAATTTTAAATAAGAAAAGGGGTGTAGGATTAGAATCAGAAGACTGATATGAAGTTAAGGATTTTCAAATATAGATACATAAAGAAATAAGTATAGATGTATATGTATCCATGGGTTAGCATGCACATGAGTTATAACACCGAAAAAATATTAGAATTTAACATTAACAGAAAAAAAGAATTAAGATAAATATTGAACGAAAGACACCTTACTTGGATACAGAAAGTGGCTGATTAAATTCCTCTTCGACAGCAATGTTGCTCTCTTCAAAACTAGGAATATCGACTGCTTTTAATGAAGATGCACTACCTGGAGGACTTGTGACTTCATTATTAATGTCAACAGAAAAATTCATGTCCTCACTGGAAATCTTGGTATCATCTTGCTTCAGCTGAGATTCAGGGTCTTGATCATCACCTGCTGCATTCCAAAACAAGCTAGCACCTGGAAGTTAAATGTTTTAACAGATACTGAAAGAGATATTCAGCTATGAAAATAATTCTCACAAACCTGTGTTAAGACTAGCTATATTATTTTAACACAATACCTAGAACTGTTTTCAGATTATATTTTTCAGAAATGTCACAAATAGATAAGCGGAAGGTGGAAAGACAGAAAACGGGGTATGAAGGGAAGGGGATATTCTGGACCCTGATTCTTTAAGAGGTATGGCTCTCAAATGATTAAAGTTCTGAACACAATTTGTGTGTGTGTATGTTGAAAACTGCTGTTCTGAAAAACAGGAGAAAAGATGTAAAATACAAATCCTTTGGCACTTTGATTTTGGTCCTTAAATATGATTTATTTATGGGGCTATATTAGCAATGTATTAGCCATATATATCAGAGAAGTATTTAAAATTAAGTGTTTCCCAAACCTTATGGATCAGTTACATAATTATTTGCAGAAGTATTTGCATGTATTATTTGCTTGCTATTTTCTTTGTCAACTCACTTTATTTTTACCTAGCTTTATCATTTCTATGAAACCATATATATGATGTGCTACATTTTCCAATACTTCTAAGAATATATATATATATGTATACATATATATACATATAAAATAAAATATTCATCTGTATACCATCCCAAATCATCTTCTGAACCTGAGTGGTATGCATTCTACAATTTTGGAAATATTGCTTTATATAATGATTTTTAAAAAGTTAAAACCAAAAAGTAAATCTAAGTCAAAATGATTTGTACTTTGAGAGTCAACTTAGATGATTTCATGAAAATAAATTAATAAAATTAATAAAGCACTAAACATTAAAAATTTTTTTTAAAAAAGGACTATTTTGAAAAAGTTATGTAAGTACTGCTACTCTTCCTGAATATATACATATACTTTTGGAAATTAAGTGTTACCATAGAATAAATGTGCTTATAAGAGCCATTTAGTTTAAATGATTATAATTCATTTTTCTGTATACAATAACTCTGAATATGAATCTATGAAGTTTCAAATATAGTTATGTACAGAATTTTACAAAAGAACATAGGAGGAAATTGCACTTTTTGGTATGCTTATTTAGCTCACAATGCCCACAGCTTCACCACCACCCCTCTATAACACACATACTTTCCCTGGGAATCGCCACCCTCTGCAATCAACAAAGGTGGAACTCCAGTGGCTCTGTCCCTATTAAGTGACTCTCAACCTCCTTACCATTGAACCAGAGATTTAAATCTAATCTAAACTTGGCCATTCAGGTTCTCTTCAACTTGAAACTGGGACTGAAGGATAGTAACCTGGTTTGTACCTATGGCTAGAACCGTGTAACATAAACTTTGAAACTCTGTGTCAGCTACATGCAAAAATGTAAAGCAATGAAGACAGCAGATAGAGTTGAGTAAAACAGCCATGTAGAATAATTGGACACTTCGGCCATGCCACCCTGAACATGCCCAATCTCGTCTGATCCCCAAATTAAGCAGGGTTGGGCCTGGTTAGTACTTGGATGGGAGACCACCTAGGAAGACCAGGTGCTGTAGGCATTAAAAAGGTTAAAAAAAAAAAAAAGAGTAATTGGACAGTCCTAACGGTATTCCAGTTTCTCATTCTGGTTTTTCCCTGAAGTCCAGCCCTATTCTTGGCCTTGTCTTTCATGAAACATCTTCATATCCTTCCAATAAACTCCCTTCCTTGATTAAATTAGTTCAAGGTGGTTATGTTGTAGCCAAAAGAATCTTAATGAATACTGAGTAATACCTGAATTTTATTTATAAATGTGCATGAAGTTCTTGTTACCTACCTGTTTGCTCCCCTTTACATATAGTTCAGAAAAAGAATATGGAACTCTGTCTTCCTTCTTTATTATCTCTCTTAAATTTTTATTCTCTGGGCTCAAATCCTCATCTGCTACTTTTGCAAGTCTTATGTCATCAACCACCTCTACTCTTCTGACGTGAGCATCACTCTCTTCATTTCCAAAAAATTAATCTCAATGGATTAGACTGAACTCTCAACCTCTCTTCTCTGCTTCTCTAACTTGCCTCCTTCTGTTTAATACAACTTCCTTTCCCTCTGTCAACCAGGCTTAAAATCCTGGAGTAACTTTTATTTCATCTTTAATAAACTTTTTAATTTTGAAATAACTATAATTTCTAGAAAAAATAATACAGAGAGTTCCCATATACTCATTTCCTCTTGATGTTAACATCTTACATTACCATGGTGCATAACTAAAACTGTAGACTTTATTTGGATTTCAGCAAAATTTTTTTGTCTAATGTTCTTTTTCTGTTTCAGGATCCAATCCAAGATATTACACTGCATTTAGCAAGAGTAACTTCTGAATCCTCCCTCTTCAACTGCTACAACCAATTAGTTATCAAAGCTTATCAGTATCCTACATGAATCTTCTTTTTCGTTCTTATCACCACTACCCTTTGTACTAGACATCTTGCTAGACACCCTAGTGGACACAAAGATCTCATGCTCTGGTGGTGAGTAAACATGTAAACAACTATGTCATTTCTATTATTAATTGATTTTTAAAACCTTTAATTTTGCTTATCAAATGAAGTAGATATTCTCTTGTGTAATATTCCATATTACGGTAATGTAGAATACTGAACAACTCAGAGCCCTGTGTTTTCTCACTGAGTCATACTATTTTTCTCCCCAATCTGTTCTGCCATCTCTCTATCCTATCTACTAAGTAAAATCCTACATACCCTTCAAGTCCCAGATTTAACAACACTGCATAGATGAAACCTTCCCTGATCCCTCAAACCACGGATGATTCCTCTTATTAGAACTGGGTCCAACCTGAGAAAGCAGAAACAATGTATTATGTTATCTAGCTTCACATCTGTTTTCAGGTATAGTTTTATTTCTTTTCATAAAGAGTAAAATTATATGGAGACTTAAAGAAGTTATACTCTCATCACCTTAGTTTTGGTTCTATTTTAGCACGCACCAATTTCAATGTAAAAAAATTTTAAGTAGATATGAAAAGTATTTTTTTTTAAATCCTTACAAATAAAAAAAAATGAAAGAAATTACCTGTGCTCACAGCAATGCTTACACTTTTTCTCATGTGCAAATCAGGAGACTGTGCTTCCATGGACACCAGCTCCGTTTGTCTGGCAGCTTGCCCCGTGTCTTCAATAGTTGTGGTCTTAGGGGAACAGGGCTGAAGAGACTGTGCTTCCAACAAACGCTGAATCTGCATCAGTTAAAACATACTTAATCAAAATTCGCAGCAAAGTTTAAATATGAATTACAAAGTGCTCTGGTTATAAATAACTGATCTTCAACTATATTTTCTCAAATTTCAATTAAATAATACCATAAAACTCCATGAAACTTATTCAATATGGAAATATCATTCTATTTCATAAGCACTTTGGGCTCTGTACATTTAAAAGTGAAAACACACAAGTGTTTAAATTAGCATTTGGAAACAGACTATCATGTAGAAAAGCCTGAATGTTAACTATTCAAACCAACATTTTATTTCTATTCCACTTAAAAATCAAAAGTAAAGTAGAAGGTATAGCCTGAATCCATGTAACAAATATTGGACATTTTTACACAAGATTCTTCTCATAAAGGTTAATCAGAATTGCCCAAGTTTGATCGTGCTGAAACTGGAAATATTAATAACAACAGCTAACAGTTACTGAGGCTTCCTGTTTACATGATACTATAGTAAGATCTTTTATGTATAACCTTACAACCAATGAAGAACATACTACTATTAAATTATTTTACATATAAGGAAACTTGAGGCATTAAAAATTAAGTTACTTGTTCAGGTCACATAACAAACAAGTAGCAAACTGAGGCTCAAACACCAAAAACTTCCCCTTCTCCTTTTAAAACTGAGATATAATTCACATTCCATAAAATTCGTCCCTTTTGGGAATATAATTCAGTGGTTTTTAGTATAGTCACAAAGTTTGCATTCATCAATCCTCCAAAAATTTCTGTACCCATCAGCAATCACTCTACAATGCCCTTCTCCCTAGTTCCTGTCAACCAACAATTTACTTTCTGTCTCTATAGATTTGCTTATTCTGGACATTTTGTATGTTAGGGTTGACAAACTAGACCTGTATCAGAATCCATTGTGCGGCCTTTATGTTTAGTTGTCTACAAAGGTTTAGTTAACTTATATGGAATTTTCACTGGAGGCAAAAAATGAAAGAAAAATACAATTATGTTGTAGGTTAGGATATGTAAAAGATAGAGAAACGAAGGCCTGTTTTCCAATCCTGATTCTACTTCTAACTAGCAATGCGTCACTGGGTAAAAATCATTTTTTCTGATCCTCATTTTACTTATTTGTGAAACAAAGACTAGAATTCAGTTTTTAAGGTTCCTTCTAGTTCTGATGTTCTATAATTAATTATACGCCATAAAATATAATCACTGTAGAGTTGCCAGCTATTTTTAAGAAACCATATTAATACCAAGAATTGAAAGGAACTAAGAAAGCTCCCCACAAACCTGTGCCTGAAGTAGTCTCAGCTGTCTATCTTGTTCTGTGAGGAACCTATATGCGTCTGGAGATAGACCCATCATTCCATTATCTGACCCAGTCTTGGGTGTGTGCATGCACACTGCACAAGGCCATGGGTTACATGCATTCACATGTGAAGGTAGTCTTGTCACAGGTGAGGGTTCTACACTGCTGTGGGGAGAACCACCACTCATGCTTCCCTGAGGTCTTGAAGGTATAGGACTACTTGAAGAACAAAATGCATTATGGTACAGAGGTGGACATCCACTTGGGTGAAATAATGAATGTTTCTGAAGGGCTTCAGACTGGAGGTCTTGAATGGATCCTACGGTATTCATTCCTTGCCAAGAATTTATTGGACTATACTGAATATGACCATGATGCTGACAACAACTGCAAACATTTGTGGAATAGTAAGATGGTGGTGGCATCTGAAATTCCATCGGTTTTCCTGAATTACATGGTGAAAAAACAAAATTGTGTGGGTGGGACTGTGGGGCAAGAGAAGATTGCTTGGACTTAAATGTGGAAGATCTTACAGGATACTCTTCTTTCTGTACATTTCCAGAAGAAACTGTTTGAAGCTTTTCAGATGTATCAGGAGATGGCCCATTGAGAGAAGATGGTTTAACACTGTTCCTGATATGGGGGTTCCCATTCTTACAGGTAGATGGCTGTCTTACTTTGCAGTGTCTCATAGGAGTATTGCCCTGGTTTAAATGATTTGGTAGCCTTTTCAAGGAAGGCTCTCCAGCTTCAGTTTCTGGGTTATGTTTCTTCTCTTCATAAAGCTGGGGTTGCAATGGCTCCAAGTGTTCACAGTGGTTAATTAACAAAGGAGGATTTTCATTATTCACCATTTCCAAAGGATTAGGCAGAGGGTTTGATTCTATGGAATTGCTATCCAACACAAGTGAAAGTTCTGGAACTGATGGTTGGATCTTAGAAACCTATAAACAAGAAAGAAATGAAAGACAGAAAAGTATGTTTTAAGAGAAAGATACATGCTTTACTTTCCTTAGATCAGTATTTCCCAAATTATACCCAGTTACTTATTTAAAGGGTTTATTCTTTATATAGAGTTGATAAATATTTTCTGTGCATCTTCTATGTGCTGTGTACTAGAAATGCACAGTGAGCAAAATAAACTAGGTCCTTGCCTTCAAAGAATGGAACCAAGCTTCTCACGAACTTATATAACTATGAAACTCACTTTATTGAAATGCTGCTTAATGTTACTTAGATCACAGAACACAATATGAGAAACTGTTTTACAGTAAACATTTTTTACCCTCTCTCTGGCAAAAAAAGGCAGAATTCGTTGACAGATTTAGTAGCAAATAATGTTTCTGAACCTTAAATAACAAAGGATCTTCCAATAAATTTCAGAATATTTTCCACGTGAAATTATTGTTATTCTTTCTACTGATACCAACACCAAAAGAGTTGGAAGAGAGTAGAAAAGAGTAAACAAAATATTTGTGGTGGCGAATTTGGGTTTAATTTGACATTAATTTTTAAAAGTATTTCCTATTCCTTTTTCTTCTAATAAGTAATTAATCCAGTTAAGGAAAAATAACCCACTGCTTTGCTGCAGTCAAAAATTATGATGAGAGTTAGTAGTAATCTCTAAAAGCAAATGGAATGTTTTCACAAATATATAATAAGAACTAATGTCAAGCTCTGGTGATAGTATAGAATTTTGAGTCTATATGGGTTAAAAGCACGAGATTCTGAAACCGAACCTCCTGAATCAGAATTCTAGCTTTACCACCTACTAGTTATACAATCCTGAGCAAGTAACTTACAATCTGGGCCTCAATTTTCTCTGGGAATAATTACATGTACTTATATATGTATACATATATACTATTAGATATAATAATTATATATACCTGTGAGGAACACACACATATATGTATGTATGTGTATATATATGTAAATAAAGCCATTTAGATATAGATAGCTAGATTCATCTTAGAATATAACTTCAGTAAGTTTTAGCTTGTATCACTGAGTGTTTTAACATGAAGAGAATTTTAGGTTTCTAACCACGAAGGCAAGTACTTTTAAGATCAGCGTATACCTTCTGACTTACTGGATGAGGACTAGGAATTGGTCTTGGAGAAAAATCTTCATCTTCAACACCAGAATCATGATCGTTTACTGTCATTTTCCCTGGAGATAACTTTTGGGAAGATCTAAAATAGTAAAGAGGAGAGATGAGAAAAGTCTTCAGCAATCTAGTGTTTGTTCTGTTCTTTCTTTCTGGAATTGAATAAAGTCCTTAATAAGCCATAGTAGTATTTGGATCATTTAATTTAGTATCTGACAACCACAGATTATTTTATTTTTCAGGCCAATGTTAGTTGCCCAGGACAACTGGCCCAATCAGACTCGTGTTTACCTAATCATGGCAAGTTTAGCACAATTATTCTTTTTTTAAAAAAATAAATTTATTTAAATTAGTTTCAAGTATACAGTACATTGGTTAGACATCTATATAGTTCATAAAATGATCCCCCCAATTGCTTCCTCCCTCCCCTGGCCCTTCTCCAAGCCATCATATTAATGCTAACTACATTCCCTCTGCTATGCTCTCTGTGCCCAATTATCAACTAACTACTAATTTGTACTTCTTTAACCCTTCACCCCATTCTCCCAGCCCCCAAACCCTTCCCCTTTGTCACCAAATTGTCCACTATATTTGTGAGTCTGTTTTTGATTAGTTTGTTCTTTTTGTTCCTTAGATTCCACATATAAGTGAAATCATATGGTATTTATCTTTCTCTGTCTGACTTATTTCACTCAGTATAATAACCTCTAGTCCATCCATGTCATTGCAAATGGTAGGATTTCATTTTTTTAATGGCTGAGTAATATTCCATTGTGTATATGAACCATAATTTCTTTATCCAATCATCTGTTGATGGGCATTTAGGTTGCTTCCATATCTTGGCTACTGTAAACTGTGCTGCCATGAACACTGGAGTGCACAGATCTTTACGAATTATTGTTTTGGTTTTCTTTGGATAAATACCCAGAAGTGCAATTCTGGGTCAAAAGGTATATCCATTTTTACTTTTTTGAGAAACCTCCATACTGTTTTCTATAGTGGCTGTATCAATTTGCAATCCCACCGACAATATATGAGGTTTCCCTTTTCTCTGCATTCTTGCTTTTTGATTATTAACACTGTTTTTTGATTTATTAATGACAGCCATTCTGACAGGTGTGAGGTGATATCTCATTGCGGTTTTAATTTGAATTTCTCTGATGTTTAGCGACCTTGAACATCTTTTCATATGTCTATTAGCCATCTGTATTTCCTCTTTGGGAAAGTATCTGTTCAGATCTTCTGCCCATTTTTTTAAATTGGATTGCTTTTTTGTTGTTGAGTTGTAACTCAATTATTCTTAATGACACAATAAACCAAGTTCCCGAGCATCTTTTGTTTACTTACTTTGAGAAATGTAGAAAAAAATAAGCACAGCACTTGCCATCAAAAACTTAATAATCTGGTGATAAAGATACACTCACTTTATTAAACAGTTATTGTGTTAAAAAGGAAAATCAAGTAAGGAATTACAATTTCCTATGTACTTATATCTGTGGTGGGGAAATAATTTAAGACTTTAATTGAGGTACCTTCTCCCATTCAGTCAGTTGTAATCTGCTGGCATGCCCCAGCAGAGAACACAGAAAAATTTTGAGAGCTGGTACTGAGTTTCAAAAGCTGAAATTAGAGTTTAAGACTAAAATTTGGAAGACTATATGAATTAGGGTTTTTTTGCATCCTAAACTAGATAAAGTCTCAATAGAATGAGTTAGGAAGGAGGAAAGACAAGCCAGAAAGAAGCTAAGAGAGCTTAGACATTGATTCCCTAAGAAGGGGTCCTGTATCCTGTCTCCCTAGCAGGGAGAACAACAGAAATCCTCAGGTACATTTGGACGATCTGACAGCAGGTGAGACCTTTGCCCCAAACCCTTGTAGTCCGGAGAGGCAAACACTCTGTGCCAAGGTGCTGCACTAAAACAGTCAGAATGTCCACATGGTGTGCTTAAGCAGAAAGGCCTGTATCTATCCCACAAAGCTCTTCCCTGACATCCAAAAATGACACGGAGAATACAAAATGATATCCTGTGTGCCTCAGTGCAACATGGGCCTGACACAGAGAGCCAGTGACCTGAATAGGTTAAGGAGGTCTCAGCTCGAACCTGTAAAAACCTACTGCCAAAGACCAGATACAAATGAAAACACCTCAGCAGATGGCAGTATGGATGAATGATAATCATGTCACCCCAAATCACCAGTACTGGCACAGCATTAGTCCTCTCTAAATTACATATAACCCCAGAGGAAAGAGAATAAACAGACTCTGAATTGACTGAAAATTATTTTCTATAACCCAGCATAATGAGTAAGGGCTCAAATAGAAATTAAGTTCAATGACTGTTAAAAAGGAAAAAAAAGTCATGTTTTTTTGTGCACCTGAGTTTGTGGCAAGGATTTAATATCTGCTACACAAACATACATATACAAAAATTTTAACATTGAACAATAAAATTAATTTCTGAGCTTTTTTAGCACCCAAGGCAAAAAGAAAAAACTTTTAGGTTGTATAGTTATAAAACCAGTTCTTTAGGCAAGACAAACATTTTATTAAAATCTAAAATGACTTATCGTTATTAAAGCTTTGGTCAGAGTTGAAAATAGGATTTCAACAACAATGTTAAAGAAAATGCAACTGTCTCTTTAATTTGGCTTTTTCTTATAAATATTCAACAAAATCTTGAAGAAAGCCTTAAAACTTAAGGTAGTGAAGGTGTTCTTGCGAAGGTGTAATATAGTTTCTGTTGATCTAACCTGTTTCAAGGATATTTTTCAGTGTCCAAAGATGGAGAGATTATACCTCAGGTATCTTTCTAATCCCCAGAATTTGTGATTACGTTATGGCATTATGGTAAAAGGAAGTTTACAGGTGTAATTAAATTAAGAACGTTGAGATGTAGATGTTATCCTGCATTAGTTAGGTAGGTCCAGTGTAATCACAAGGGTGCTAATAAGATGGAAGCAAGAGGGTCCAAGTCAAAGAAAATGTGAGGACAGAAACAGAGGCCACAGAGAGAGAGTTGAAGATGTTATGTTCCTAGCTTTGAAGATGGAGTAAGGGGTCGCCAGATAAGAAATGCGGGGGCCCTCTCAAAGCGCGAAAAGGGATAAATGTATTCTCTGCTAAAGTTTCCAGAAGAAACACATCCTATTATCACACTGATTTTAGACCCAAAGATCCATTTTGGACTTCTGACCTACATAAGTATAATAAATTTGTATGGTTTTAAGTTACCAATTTTGTGGTAATTTGTTACAGTAGCAACAGGAAACTAATACAAATATCAGTCACAATTCCCATTTTACAGACGGGATACTGATGTTTAAAAGAAGTTGAAAACAGGTATGCCTGATACCATAACTGGAACTCACAACTATTATGTTATCTGCCTATATAAATGGTTGGCATAGTTGGCATATACTTTAAACTTGTATCATAATTTCCACCTACAGAATCAAGTATTAAGGAAAAATGAATGAATGATATTAAAAAAAGGTCAAGCCACTTTCTCAGTAATTACAATAATCTATAATGAACCTTACCTGCTTGTTTCTCATGTAAGATCTAAACAAATAGTATTGAAGGGGCCCAAAGACAGGTTAAGGTTAGAGTCAAACAGCTGAGAAAAGGAAAAAGCAATTACTAGAGAAAGTTAAAAATACAAGTCTCTGACTACAGAGTCAAAGAAGAAATCAGCATTCTAAGTAACTATTTAATGAGGTTATTTAATATTTAGTAGTTATTAACTTAAAGGGCCTTTCAAATAATATGGAGAACATTCAATACTCTATTACTGGGCTATAAATTCCATAAGGGTAGGGATTATGTCTGTAACTTTTTAATATCACAATATCCTCAGCCCTTTGCATATTATCCAACATAGAATAAAATGACAGAGTTGGAAAAGGGATATGAAGGGGTAATTTTATGTGTCAGCTTGGCTAGGCCACAGTACCCAGATATTTGGTCAAATATTATCTTAGATATGTCCATGAAGGTATTTTTTTTTTAGGAGAGATTAATATTTAAATCAGTAGATTCTGAGTGTGGGTGGGACTCTTCCAATCAGTTAAAGGCCTTAACAGAAAAAAGAATCCCTCTCCTAGAAGATGGGATTCTGCTAACAGATCACCTTTGGGCTCCTATCGTAACTCTTCTCAATCTGCAAGCCCACTCGGAAGATTTTGGACTTCAGACTTGTTAGCCTCCACAATTTTGTGAGCCAATTCCTTAAATCTTTAACACCCCGACACACATGTACCCTATCAGTTCTGTTTCTCTGGAGAACCATGACTAATACAAGGTAATATCTTCTTTACCACAAAAGGTATATACTGACCCCCAAAGTCACAAGCTGTTATTTAATTAATATTCCCCAAGTGTTTTGCTTTAAAAGTTTCAAAACAAACTATTTCTTTTTTAGATATAATGGTTATTTTTGTATTGTAGTTTATTTGATAAGCTCAGGTTTAAAACTACAAGTGAAGAACAAGTAAACTGCAAACTAAATAAAAACAGGATCCTTCTTCTTAAGCAGCACAACTGTTTGACAAATACTTTTTCCCCTATATAAAAAAATAACTCAAATAGAGTTGTCACTTCATTAAAATCATCATCCAACTTCTGAGTATGAAGGCACGCATTTAAAGGATAGACATTTATGGTATGTAAGATATACAAATAGTGTCATCGGAAATAACTGGGGAGTTACTTTACTCATCAAAAATAAAAATAATTTTAAAAAGTATATAGGTAATAAAAATTGTTTACCTCTTAATTGAAAGAGTCTTGGAAACTTTGTTAAAAAATTCTGTTTCTGCATTTTGGCTTTCAGCACTCAGTTCAAATTGGATTGGATTCTTGTCAGAAGGTTCAACATTCTGAAATGAAGTAGGTCATACTTTAAGATGTGACTTAAAACACCAGATAATTCTATTTAAATGAATAGTAGCTCTGAAACATTGGGGTTAGGGGGACTTCTGATTTCTATAACTGTAACCTCATTTAAAAAATTATTTAGAGATATAATTGACTTATCACATTTGTTTCAGTTCTACAATATTATGATTTGCATATCTTATGAAAAGATCACCACAGTAAGTCCAGTTAACATCCATCATACAGATAAACAATCTTTTTTCTTATAATGAGAACTTTTAAGATCTACTTAGCAACTTTCAAATAAAACTGACCATTAAACAAAATGAGGGTTAGGAGCACCAACCTCCTGAGCAGTTAAAAATCCACTTATAACTACAGTTGGCCTCTGGCATACACAGATTCCCATTCTTGGAGCTGATCCTTGAACAATGCAGGTTTGAACTGTTCAGATCAACTGAAAAAAATTTGCATATAAGTAGACCTGTGAAGTTCAAACCTGCGTTGTTCAAGGTTCACTGTATATGATATAGTCAACATACTGCACATTAAATCCAAAGAACTTATTTATTTTATAACAAAGATGTACCTTTGACTACCTTTGCCCATTTATCTTATCCCTCAATCCCCACCTCCAGCAACCACCAATTTGTTCTCTGTATTTATGAGTTTTTTACTTTAAGTTCCACATGATGGTGGATCACATGCTATTTGTCTTTCTCTCGGACTTATTTCACTTAGCATAATGTTTTCAAGGTCCATCCATGTTGTGGCAAATGGCAAGAGTTCCTTTTAATAACTGAATAATATTCCATCATATATATGTACCACATTTTTATTCATTCATCTATTGATGGACATTTAGGTTGCTTCCTTGTCTTGGCTATTGCAAATAATGCTGCAATGAACAGGGGGGTGGGGCAGACATCCCTTTGAATTAGTGTTTTCATTTCCTTTAGATAAATACCGGAAGAGGAACTGCTGGATCACATAGCAGTTCTATTTTGATGTAATCACATTTTTTATGTGTTGCCTATGTCCTTGCTACAAAAGTGAAAGTAAAAAATTAATCACCTGTGTTATGTAACTCATGAAATAAATAGGGATTCAGTTAAAATAACAACTTTGAACTGAGGATATAACCTAAAGAATGAGTAAATAATATATGTCTCTAAAACAGAAATAAATTATTAGATCTCATTTAAAATGATAATATTTATAATTAAAATGCAAAAACCTGATTCATGAACTGATGTGACCTATAAATGAAATGAAACAAGGCACAAAATAAGATCTGAGTGGAAACATATGGTTATTCAGTTATTCAATATCTTTGTAAGAAATTATAGAATGTTTTTATTATTGGTCTGAGAAAAAGGACAATTAACAATTTTACTGAAAAGTGGTCTTTGAGCATTTTTACACAATGACATTTGGGTATTTTTATAACATATAGCAACAATCTATTCTGATTCCTAGAATTATATATTATTAACACTGACTTTTAAACGTGAGAAACCATTTGTCATACCCTTACATTTTAAAAATAACAGCGCAAAGAAAACACTGAAATCACAAATTAACTCTCAATATCATAAAATGATATAATTTCTTGAAGTATTCTTCAAAGGTTTTAGAAAAACACTTGCAAGCTATTCTGTGGACAACCTCTGATCTTGTATTATAATTTGTTCTGGATATAGGATCTAAAATTTACAAAACAAAATTAACCATAAATGAATAAAGTTAATATTCAGTAAGACTGATTATAAATACCCAAAGCCTAATAGTTTGAGTTACTATTATAAAGGGTAAAGATCTTGGATTTAAACTGCCAAAATGCAACCCTAAAAGGTCATTAATGTACTAGGTGACCAAATCACTTACTTTGAAAAGTTGTAATGTTCCCCTGTTGGTTAGTAGCTGGAATTGAAGGTCAGGTAACCTGCCATCATGAGGGAGGCATTCATAAAACTCAGGGTCCTTATGTGTCACAGAATAGAGAACTATAATGAAATTTCCCGATTCTGAAAATACCCTGGATAAAAAAATGCCACTTAATTAAAATTTACTAATAACAAGAGTATATTCAAAGAACTCTATGTGAGTCTCTAAATCTAGGTAATAGACTGATGAAACAATCTAATTTTTGGAAGAAAACTGGGAAGCAAATTCGTGCTTACTTTAAATGTTACTGATTTTTAATTTTTAAAATATATTTTATTCTGAAATACATATTCTTTGTAAAAACTTCAAACAAAACAAAAACAGAAAATGAAAACCACCCCACCTCACTCTCTAGTTTAGTATATATACTTCCAGAATTTTCTCCTAGGCATACAAAAACATTTTATACAATTTAACAAAAATGAGACCTTACTATCATATTATTTGCAATTGCTATTTCTTATCTGACTATCCTGGATTTATTTCCATGTCACTATTCTATATTATACCTCAGGCCTCCTTAATTCTTTTTTAGTGACTATAAGTAGTATTGATTTATGGATGTGCTATTATTGATTCTCCTAGACTTCTAAAAATCAATAAATTACAGTGTTGATAATATTTCACTGTTAGAAACACTGATAAAATGAACATTCATTTTATTATTCACTACATGACTCAACAAATATAAAGTCATCATGAGTCTTTAAAATATATACTAAAACCAATTATTTAAAACTACTTTTAGTAGTCTCTACCTTGAAAAATACTGAATGAAAAATAATTTGGGGTATATATTACACTGCTAAAAAAACAAAGCAGTGGAGGTTGAAAAGGCAGAATGCCTATTTTTCTGCTCAATTCTTCTGCTGGAGCCAGACAAGATCACTGCTCAAAATGCTATAAAGTATCAACCTAAGCTATGCTAAGCAATGCTGACTCCTCTCTGGTTCAAACTTCCCTCGAAAAGATAATTAAAGAAGTCAGGTATTAAAGAAATTGCCCACTGCTTCAGACTGGATACAAACTGAGAGATTTAAAATTAATTTTACTGAGCATTTATTGTCAATAAGAACTTAAAGACCAGTCATTGATAATAAAACAATTGCGCAAACACACTAAAATGAACATTTAATTCGTTTTATTTCAAATAAGACTAATTGTCTTATAAAGTTGAAATAAAATGTAAAAAGTAGAACTTTAAAAGCATCTGAAGAAAACACAAGAGATTTTTTTATTTTAATAAATACTCCTGGAGTGGGCAAATTTTTTCTAAGCAAGATAAAAAAAAAAAAAAGATTGATAAATTGGAGTTTTTAAAAAGTCTGGGGAAAATACTGTTAACCAAAGGTAAGTTAAATAACAATCTAGGGGGGAAAAAGCTTTGCCACGTATATTTTTATAAGTATTTTTTCTCATATATTTTACATGTTAAATATATGTATACAGTCATACACTGCTTAATGACAGGGATACATCCTGAGAAATGCATTGTTAGGCAATTTCATCGTTGTGTGAATATCACTGAGTGCACTTACACAAACCTAGATGGTATAATGTACTGCACATCTAGGCTGTGTGGCATACCCTGTTTCATATGTAGTCCGTCATTGACCAAAAAGTTATGCAGCACATGACTGTGTATACAGAATAGAGACGTGTATATAGAATAGCTCTTTCAAAGCAACGTGAAAAATATGCAAAATCTGAGAGAATGACAGGAGACATGAGCAGTACTAAGTTCCCAGAATATGGTTATAAAACATCAGAAAAGACCATTATCATTACCTCTCTGAGGTCTTGCTACTCTCCCCTTCTCTCATTCCTCTCCAGGCACACTGGCCTCCATGGAGTTCCTTGAAGATGCAAGGTGATGTTCCACCTACAGTGTTTGTACTTAATGTATCCTCTGCCTGGGACTGCAGCAGACAGCCACATGGCTTACTCCCTCACCTCAAGTCTTTGCTGTCTGATCACCATATTTAAAATTGTAACTCTTTACCTGCCACTACCCTTCAGATACACAACATTCTCACCCCTGCTTATTTTTCTCCACAGTACTCATCACCTTGAAAAATATCACTTATTTTACTTATTTAGTTTATTGCCTAGCTTTACAGGGTCTTTATTTTCTTTACTGTCTGTCCCCAGTATCATGAACAGTGCTTGGTACATAGCAGGTGATAAATACATTATTTGTTTCATGGTGTTAATGAGAGGATGGGGAAAACAGGCACTCTCAAACATCATTGGAAAGATTAGAAATCAGCAGTCTTTTTAAGGGTAACTTAGCAATGTCTACCAAAATTCGAAATTATACTCTTTGACCAGAAAAACCACTTTTAGGAATTTATTCTACAAATATACTAGGATATGCACACATAGATATATACAAAAAAGGATTTGTTTTTAAAATACAGTAGATATTATTTACTGTGCAGTTGTAAAATGTGTACTAAATCTGTACATGGCAAGATATAAAGATTCACAAGGAATAGTGATATAGAGAAAAAAAGCAACATACAGAAAAAGAATGGTATGCTCCCATTTGTGATTTAATTTTTATAGGCCAGGGAAGGGTGATATTTATTCATTGATTATTACAGTATGGAAGGAAAGACGCTGTTTAATAGTGATTGTCTCTGGGGATAGTGTCTGGGGAAATAGGGTGGAAGAGAGACTTATTTATGTCTTAATTTATTACAATGTACTTGCACTGTCTTTTTAATAAAGTTCTTTTCTAAAGCATATTATAGATCCCCAAGATAGACAGAAACAGACCTTGGAATTTTTATTTAATAGATGAAGAAGGTAAGAGGCAAATAGTGGTATCATGTACAAAATAACAAAATTAAATGAGAAGTTGAGGTTACAAATAAAGTTTCCCTATTAGTTCTAATGCTTGTGCTTCAGTTCCAGGAAGAAAATTAAACATTTGCTCTCAGATGTTTCTTAAAGTGCTAGTAGTAGCACTGTATAACTTAATAAAACACTTCTAAGATAACAAATTCATACTTATTTCAGTCGTTTCACTGAAACAGGAAGTTAGAGTGGAAGATCTCTAAGGTTTTTCCCACTCCTAGAAAGTATATCCTCTGTGTTACAGTTCTGTGGTTAGGCAAGTAAATTCCTTCATATTTCCAAATACAGTACAACCTCATCTTTTTGGGGGTCTGGTGTTATTCTAAGGTTTGTTTTTCTTAATGTACTTGTTCTGCTTTATAAGCATTATAAAAAGTTAAGGCATCACATGGATTTTAAATGAGATCAATAAAATATGAATGGAGGAAAAGATCAAAGTAAAACACCACAGAAGAAAATATCACTTGCCTTTCTTGAATAGAAGAACTGAACATGTATCGCAAGCAGCAAGCCCATACCTGAGGACTATAGATATGTATAATGCCAGATAGCCATCTAAAAGAAAAAACAGAAATTAAAAACTATAGTCATTTACAAATTAATAATATACTTTAAATTACATTCTTCTTAGGGTAATATGGCAGAGATTCTTGGCATTCTCAAGCAATACATTAAAGGCCTCATAAATAAGAAATCTATGAACACTAGACCATGCTGACAATTAAGAGAGAGAATAGATACAGACACAGACATAGATAGAGATGTATAGAAAGCTTCTTTTTCTCTGTCCTCCTCCACCTGAGATGAAGGGAAAAAGAAAAATGGCAGGAGAGAAAATGGTTAATAGAAGTAAAAGCAGGATTCATTTGAATCAATTAGCCTGGATTGGAAAGAATGAACTGAATTAGGGAGAATGAACTCAGCAGCCTAAAACTATAGTTATTGAGAAGACTAAATGCTGTAACTGAAATACAGAAGGCTCTTGATATTCACTTAGCATAAAAGCCCACAGCCAATACCAGGAGCATAACAAACAGACTGTAAGTAGATTTCATAATCCACAGACATTTGTGCATTCTCATTTTCAAATTTTGCACACAGTATTTCTTCACATGGGTTCCCCCACCCCCCACACCAAACCTCCCTATTAGCCAAACACTGAAAGGTCCAGCTCAAGTTTGCCTTCTCTAAATGTCCCCATCATCTCTCTTACAAGTACTGATAGTGCTATCGATATTGCTCACTTCATAGCAAATCATGTACTTTCTTACTATTTCTCTTTCTATGTGTGAATATTTGAATATTTTATCACCTAACTGTGATTATAAATTTCTTGAGCAGCTTTAAATCCTAACACAATACTATGCATATGGTAAGCACGCAATAAATGTGAAATGAATATACATTTCTGACTGAATAATCTGTCTGAATGCCATTAACCATTAACTCTAAGGAGAAAGCCATTAATACTTTAGGGGAATTTCCACAAAACTGCCTGATTGAATTTTAAAGTTATTCTAGTCCTGTGTAGTTGAAGGTATCTTAAGGACAGTGGGTAGTGAAGGAGGTTAAAGAAACAGGGCTCTAATGCTTTACCTTTATCTGTTTTATACATTGAAGTTCTTCCTAAGATTGGACAAAATCTTGTTTTAACTGATACTGCTATTAAAATAAGGAAGTTTAAGAATCATTAGCCTTTGTGGCTTTATAAGGTGATCTAAGCACTAATTATATATTTACAGTACAACTAATTCACATGCTTATCATATATATACATTTGAATACATATGTGGCTGAAAAGGTTTTCATAAATAATGCAATACTTACATTCCCACTAATGGTAGAGAATAAACCTTAGGATCAGATTCCAGCAAAAGTAACAATTTGCGTGTTTCATCCATGGTAAGATATCTAAAGAGAGGACATTCATGCAAAAACAACTAAATGTATGTACTTTTTACCTTTAAAAGAGATCATCTGCGTGATGAAGCAGCGCATTTTAGGCAGGGGAGGTAATTCAAATGAATATTTTCTCTTACACACACATGCACACAAAGAAAACCGTTCAAAGTATAAAAAAAGAATTCAGTAAGAGCAAGAGATTAAAGAGATTCAATATCTTTAAACTTCTACCCATTAAGATGCTCACAGAAAATTACATACCCTTTAAAAAAGTTTTGCTCTAAAAGTGTCAACAACTTATTTTAATCAAAAGTACTAAAATCAAGGCTAATAATTTCAGAACCAAATAGGTTTCCCCGGGAGAAGTGAATTTCCTGTTACTTTTAGTGTTCAAGTATCCAGGTGACTTGACAAGAATGCAACAGATGAGACTTCTCTCTGAGGAAGGCAAATTTACGTGAGGTATATTCGACTTTCTATGTGCTATATTCTTCCAGTCACTATCGAAGAACTTTAGAACCGTCATGATAGAACTCAAAAGCTCACTACTCCCTAAAAGGACATTATGTTTATACTTTGTTATTATGTTTATTGTTGACAGTAAGTTTTAAGAACATAACTGCAGAATTGTGGAGTTAATTTTATTGTTATGGCTTTAAAATACAAAAATAAAAATGCATTCATGATATAAAGTCTTAATAGTCTCATTGAGGATACTTTTTACTGCTATAATAACCTTAAAACACAAAGGTAATGAATTTATCAGGCCATGGCACAAGATGATTAAGCCTGAGTTGGCAGATTTATATATAAACAATGGCACACCTGTTTTAAAAGCTCTTCCACTTTACCTACTTGAAAATTCCTATTCTTTAAAAGAACCACAGCTCTGGCTTTCCATGATTTTCCCAGGTATTTGGACACACCTTCCTGCTTTTGCTGCACTGTATATAAACCCCATTATCTTTATCCACATCATGTTTACACATTATTATACTTAATGAATGGTAAGTATGCTTTTTTAATTCCAACATCTAACATAATATCTACTCCACAATGGATTGATCCTAATAAATATTAAGGTAGACGAATGACTGTGGTCAAGGAAAAGGGCATATGTCACAAATTTAATACAGAATTATAGGTAAGAAGGGGCAAGGGGAATAGGCACTTAGAATATTAAACATCTTGGGTTACTGCTAGCATGCCAAGGGGTCGCAGAGGATAATTTAGAGAAAGGTAAAGTCATGCTTCACTAGTAGATGGGTACAGGTACTAAAGAAAATAAATTAATATTTTGCTTAATTTTAACATGAATTCCTTTGTCTCAATTGAAGAGCACTTTATTACACCAAGAGAATGAAGTGTTTAATTCAAACATTTTTTTTATCACCATATTTGATCATCCCATGATTCTGAAATATGCCAACACTTTTTTTTTGTGCTACTCCAACGAGAAAGATGCTTCAGTCAGCATATGGGACTCAAAATGATATCTTTCTTGCTATTCCAAGGACCCTCTGAAAAGAAAATCCTCCCTATTCCTTATCCTCTTTTGAAGAGGAATATTTTTAGAGGGTAAGACTTGGAGTTGAGTGTACTTTGGCAAACAGTTTTGGCTTTGGAGACCTAACAGGAACTAGGGTGGAGTCTAAGAGGAAAGGAGGTCAGAAGTGAATTGCTTAGACTTTAAAGCAGAGGGTGCTTACATTGTCTAACATAGCTCAGTAGACAGTGGATAAAGAAAGTGGACAAGGATTCAGGGAAGCAGACTGCCAAGCAGAAAGCATGCAATTTGGTTTACATTTCCTAAGAAATTAAGAGTGGTGATAGGAACCTAGAAAGGATGCTGCTCCAGCTATATGAGGAAACTCCGCCCTCAAGTGGTTGACAATTTGGTAAGCAAGAGTACTATAAAATTTTATTTATCTTCTTTCTCTATCTGCAATGGTCATTAATCATAAATAAAAATTCATATAATAAATAAATTCTCCAGCCTCTTGTAGACTTATGATCAAATTATAATGAAAAAAAAAAAAATGATGACCTAAAAACTAGGCAAAATACAAAGGGCAAAATGATAAAGCATAACTTCTTATATTTTCAAATTACAAAATACAGTCTATGGCCATGCCACCCTGAATGTGCCCAATCCCATCCGATCTCGGAAGCTAAGCAGGGTCAGGCCTGGTTAGTACTTGGATAGGAAACCACCTAGGAAGACCAGGTGCCATAGGTGTAAAAAATAAAAAATAAAGGATTGTAAAGCTATGAGGTCAACCAAGGGTTGCTTCGCCTAAAACACACACACACACACACACACACACACACACACACACGCATACAACCAATTGTAATATAATTTTTATCACTAATTTTTATTGTGGTGGTAGGCCAACATTTTGAAAGAAAACTATATTCAGCAAAAATTAACACTTTTTTTGGTTATTTACCTAGCCACTTCAGATCTCTGGCATGTAAACTGAATGCACAATTATTTCATATTATATGGATATCATGAAATATGCTAATGTGGCCAATATTTAAAATTTGGATCAATTATCTTTTACTTACCCATATTTATAGGTACCTTGAACTTGAGAAATATTCAGATTACTGCTCAAATTTCTTGCCAGAGCTGTTGGAATAATGGGGATGGGCTTCACAGGTGCGCATTTAAAGGTATTGGCTAGAGTTACTGCTGCCCAATGCAAGTCAAAATCCACATTGTCCAAACTCTCCTTAGAAGTAATATGTGCTCTTAGGGAAAGCAGTTTACCACAATCCAAGGAATCTTTGCTACATACATGGTGCTGCAGAGCCTGAGGAATCAAGATTGCACAATTATTTTAAGACTGCAATTTGTTCATATCTCTAAAGGTTTTATATCATACAGGTGCATATACACATATATATCTTGCACTAACAAAATTAAACAATTTCTGACTTGCAGTATTTCAATTATCTCATTTCTTCCACGTGACCAAAAAGTTACGTGAATAATTTTGTCAAAGCAAATAAGATTTACTGTACCAAGCTCCATCATATCTTTCCAACTTAGATGTCTTGGCAGGATTTCAAATTTTTATTAGAGAATGTCACTTCTAATAAGTATTACATGGGGAAAAATGGATGTAAAGAACTCTAACTCAGTCTCAGAAAAATCTAAAGTCTATCCTCTGATTCTTTTATTATCCAAAGTTGTCAAGTAAGTTCTTCCTCTGTAGTTGCTGTGTCCTTTCTAGTCTCACTGCCACCACTCTACTACAGGCTACAATGTACCTGTCTAATACACACCTGAATATTGCAATGAACAGCCTAACTATTCCGACTTCAGTCATCTGCCCTATCAGATTAACTATTCCTGATTTAAGAGTATTTCCTCTTTTAAGAAACTTTCAATGACTCTACATGGCCCATTTGATGAAGTGAACTTTTTTAGCCTGGTACACAAGGCTCTCTCCATAATATGGCCAAATTAATACTTCAGTCTGACTGCCCATAAATCCAGTAAAATTATATACCCTTAATGTCACCCTGAGCATATCTTGCATTTTGCTATCTTGGTCACACTGCTTCCTATTCTGGAACATTATCCATATTATCTACCTAGGATTTCTGCCCTCAGATACCATGTTTAATTACATTTAGGTCAGCAAACATGCAATCAGAAATTACTATGAATAATTATTAAATATGGGTTTATTATCATGCAACATAATATACATAGTTTGATTATACTGAATTAAGAATATCAATACATCTCACCTTAAAAGCTGAACTGAAGTCATCTTCATTGTGAATTATTATTTCTTCTGAACAAAGTCCTTGAGTGTAAACTTTGCATGGAATCACAAAGTCCCCAGGAAGAGAAGCAGTAGGTGTTCTTTCTAAGCATTCAGGTACTTCTCGACCAGGATCAAAGCGATCTACTGTCAATATCACACTTTCTTCATCTGAAGAACAAAACCAGCAGTTATTATACAGCATGCCAAAAAAATTGTGAAATCAACAAGCCAGCCTACATTATAACAAAACATTGTGCTTATACTAAATGACCTGGATATATATTCTTTCACCTGATCAGACTGTAAAGTCTGTGATGGGTACTGTCAAGTTTTACACATCTTCATAGCCTTGGAATACAGCAAAAAAAATCAGCACAAAGTGCATTACAATAATTGGCTAAATCATTAGACGTAAATTCTATTACAGTAATAAAAATTATCTTTTTTAAAAGTATATTACCTTCATTTATTGTGAGTGAACCAAGTAAAAAGCAAGGCAAGTTTTTTTTATTCTGTTTAGCATGACGGTAAGCAAGTCGGATGGTCTTTTCCGTTACCACAACCTTTGGATTTCTGAAAAAACAACAAAAGTTTTTATAAATCCAGAAGATCTGATATCCTAAAAAACCTTCCTGCCATATAATGCTGCCTAAAATCTCGCACACATCTTTAAAAACATACGAAAAGACCATTGTAGGGAAAGCCTAGGGTCAAAGGCTGGGTAAAAGGAGTACAGAGGACTGTCTAGAAACCAGAATTGCAATAAACAGACACTGAGTTTACAGCTGTTCTCCAGACATTTGCTTAATTTTATGAACCAGAGCAGGAAACTATGAGGCCAGCCTTCTGTTTCTGTAAAAAAAGTTTGATTGAAATAGTCACATCCATTTGTTTACATATTGTCTATAGACTTAAGATACTAGTATTAATGAGCATAGAATATAAATAAATGATTCAAACGTTCAAAGAAATGTAAGAGACTCTAAAATATGAGCAAAGAACAAGACACTATCAAAAAAAGACTAGGAAAATTTGAAAAGAACCACAAAAAATTTGTAGAATTAAAAATATAATCAATTAAAAACTCAATGGATTATGTAATCAACTGGGGATAGGTAACAATGTTTATCATTGTTCTATAAACTGTGCATATACTTTATAAACAATCTTTCACATATACAGTATACGTCCACAATTTAAAAAGCCTAAATGTGAACAGGTTAGATGGCAACAAAGCACAGCAAAAAAGAAAATGAATAGAGTTGAAGAAATTACTCAAAATATAGCACAGAAAAATAACAATAGAAAATATAAAAGATAGGTTAAGAGACACAGAGAAAAGAATGAATGAGTCTAACAAATACTTAGTTGAACTTCTATAAGACTCTCCCTTGTTTCTGTCAATGTTATCACCCTTCTCTGTCAACTGGTTTAGAACTTAAATACTTTTTGACTTTTATCTTTCCTATAGTTCTTCTATTCAGTAGATCATCAAATGCTATCAACTGTTCCTTCAAAATGACCTTGTTTCATTCTTTGCTCTTTATCTCAACACTGCTACACTGCTCTAAGCCCTTCTAATAGCTACCATTTATTGAATACTTCCTATGGCAGGCATTGTGCCAACTGCTACTTTATAGAATCTGTCTCATTTAATCCTTAAGAGTACTTTGAAATAAATATCATTATCTTTATTTTATAAATAAGAAAATGACGCTTGGCTACTTTACTGAGGTCACATATTTATGGCTACTTTACTGAGGTCACATATTTATGAAGTAGTAGAATCAGGATTTGACCCTCTAGGCAGTATGAGTCCAGTCATAGCACCTTAAACCACTATGGCATAAATCTATGTTTCTTAGATTATAGAAAATCGTCTCACAGCTAGGCTGGCTCTATCCCTTCAATATCCAGCCTTAGAATTCTGCTTTCAACAAGTAACTCCCTTACATAAAAAAATCTCAATGGATCTCTATTTTCTATTACTTTAAGCCTAGGTTTCTATGTCTTTCCTTCAAGACATGGAAACTTCTATGTCTTGCCATAACCATATTTTATATTCCTTCTAAAATGGTCTATTTATTGGGTCAGCTTTAGTGCAAGCAGTTACTTCATCATGGCAGACTACTTACTAAAACAGTCTATTTAATTCAAAATCAGTTCAGTCTTCTGATGCTCTACAAAGATTATCATGCTAAAGCATAATAAAAAGATTATCATGCTAAAGCATGATAAAAAACACTTTCAGTTTTTATTATTTTTGTCTCTTCTGAATTCTTATAATACTTAGAACTTCAGGTTTACAGAATATTTTAACTGTGAAATTAAGATTATTTCTCAAAAGCACAAGGAACAGATTAAAGCAGCAGAAGGGATTATTTCATCTGAAGGGAGTAATCACTTTTGCCTTATACATCTATTTGACTACTGTTTATACTGTTTGATTTAAAAAGAGAAACATACCTGTAATAATTAAGATGTAAGTAGATGAAATCTCCAATTGGCATTGGGTTCCAAAGTGCACATTTTGATGGAGGAAAGTAAAAAGGTACCATTCTGCTTGAAGTAAACCTTAAAAAAAAGAATCAAATCAAAGCACAATGAAAAGCAAACTTAGAAGAAATTTTATAAGAAAAAGTTTTACTTTAAATGATGGAGATTTTCAGATTATTTTTGTTAATTTTAGAAGGCCAAAAATATTTTTAAAGAGCAAAAGAAAAAAAATCACTTGTTACCACTATCAAGAGAATAAGCATTCAAAATTTAGGTATAGCTTTTTCTGTCTTTTTTTTCTTATGCATACATAAATTTATATGCGCACAAGCTTTTAAAAAAGAACTGGGAGCACTACTCTTATAAATTCCTCTTTAAGTAACAAAAATGAGTATAAACCATGAATTTACATTTAAATTTAAAATTAACATCTGTCCTTCACAACTAATTTCTACATAGTTGCTAGATAACACCTAATAAATTTATGAAAAACAGAAAAACTTAATAGATCTTTTAGTGTTTACAAATTTGGTATCTTGGGCCCAATCACATAAGTTTAATTACTGAAGCATCGAAAGGATGTCAATACAATAATTCCTCAACAAAGCTCTTAGGGGCAGTATAAAGCAAGGTTCCAATATTAAATCATATAGGGTATCATCACAGTTATTCACATAAGTAACATAGGAAAACCACAGTAAAAAAGACAATGAAAAAAAGGACTGGGGAAAAAATATCAGCCAGAGTTGCCTGTAGTTAAAGCAAAGCTCTGATAGTAAGCTGCCTACAACAGGGCATTTATATGGTGTCGAAGTGTGAAAAAGTTGAACTCAAAGAATACCTTGTTCTAAATCTTACTTTCATGTATTATCATCTATGAAGCTTCTCAACTAAAATACTAGCCCTAGTTTACTGATCACCTACTATGTACATACACAATATTACCAATCACCTATAATGTACTTACACATAGTAAGTTTCTCACTAAAACTGTTTCAGAAACATTTTATTGTCCACTTTATAGATAACAAATTGTAACTATCCTAATTTCATATAGCAATTAAGTAGCAGAACTGGGATTTGAATCTAAGTGTGGCTAATTTCAAAGTTTATACTTCCAGCTCTATGGTGTAGTGCTCTGGAGCCTGGGTTCAAATTCTGACTCCATCACATTCCTAGCTGTGAGCTTTCAATTTGAGCTCATAATAAGGATTTTTAATCTGTTTATAAATGAGGACATAGTCTGAGATTAAGAAATTTGTTCAAGGTCACAAAGCTAGTAAATGACAAACTGTCAGCTTATCTATGTCTCTATATCTAATATATTTTTACCAATTGCTGAGAGGCAATATGATGTAGAAGTTTGTGGAGAGCAGTTTGTAAGCTGACAAGGTCCTTGCAAACTACGAAGGCAACCAAGGATTACTTCACCTCCATAAATTCCTCCTGAGAACAAGATAATACAAATATAGCCATAGACAAATAAAAAGCTAAGGCCAGGAGAATATGTAGCCTCAGAGAAACAGAAGAAACAGTGTTATTACGCTTTAGAGAAATGACTTATGACAGCAGCAATTGTACGATCCTGTATAAAAGCAGCTTGCAAAAAATAAACTGGGCCATTGTCCATCCAGTGGGAAGTGGACCTCCTGATTCCCGCTTTCTGTCTTCTTTCTTTTCTCAATCTCCCACCATTCCCACTCAGGTTTATTTTCCAGGGCTGCGCTGGACATGGCAGGATTTATCACTTGCTAGACATGGCAGAGGTTAAAAGTAAAAAGTATGAAGACTGCTCAGGTCTGAAATCTGGCTTCAGTTGTGTGATCATGATCAAGTTAGTCAATGTCTGTATGCCTCAGTTTCCTCCTCAGTTAAACAGGATAATATCAGTATCTCCTGATAGCTATACTGAATATTAAATGAGTCAATTATGTAAAGTGCTTAGAAAAATTCTGGCTTATTATAAGTGGTTAGTGTTAGCTATTTCTTTTTGCTCCTAGTTGTCCATAGTACCTTTAGAGTCCAATCTACACTACTTCAGGTTTACTTCCTTACAGTATAGAGCAGAAGTCATATCAGGTTTAAATCTTGGCTATATCATTTTTCAAATGAATAGGTTGGTTAACCACTTTATGCTACAGTTTCCTCATTTAAGACAAAAAGAGGGGGATAATAATAGTGTTTATACCTTATAGGTTTGTTGTGAAGATTAATTAAGAATAATGCATGCAAAACCTAGCATAGCAAGATTTCAATATAAGTTGTTATTAGCCTTTTTCTTAATCTAAGGTACACAAGTAGACTTTGGAGGCAGGGCAGACACAAACGTTCTTAAATTGGGTGTAAAATTGTGCATGTATGTGTGTGTATGTATGTATGTATGTGTGTATATATATATATATATATATATATTTATATATATTATATATATATATAATATATATATATATGCTTTTTCTTAGGAAATGAGATTCATGACTATCAGATAGTCAAACCCAAAAATAATTCAGAATTGCTGCCCTAAAGCCAATATATTACTAAAAACCATAAGTTTCAGTTAAAAACAAATCAAAACAAAAAAAGCTAGAATTGAGTATGAGTTAAACAAAAAATAGAGTTGAATATTCTAGGAATAATCACATGGATATAATGGGTATATTATCTTACCTAGAACGTATAGAATAAATTTGACCCAATAATAAATTTAAAAAGAGAACAGAAGTCGACAAATTTTCAAAGAATAAGAGGTGGCAGTAGAACAGAAGGGCCAAAATTAAGTGAAAGAAATATGATAGCTTCTTTGGGTCATGTTTTCCATTGTCTTCATCAAGAACATCTGGCACAAAGAAAATAATATAGAGAATAAAGGTAACTGACTGATGCAATTCTAGTTAAAAAAAAAAAAATCACATGTCAGCACTAATTATTCTTCCCCAGGGGAAAAAGAATAAATGATCCAAAGAGGCAAATAACTCAAGCCAATTTGCCCGGTCCCATAGTATTAACAGAATGAGAAAATTAGGTAACAGATGGCAAGCTCCTTCTACTACACTTCAGTGGGAAAAGGCTTAGGGACAGTTTAGGAAACTTGGCATATCCAATGTGAAAGTTTTCCTATCAAGGAATTAGAGTTTAGAGAGGGAAAGAACTTTCCCACTTGTTTAGGATGTAAATAAATATGTATGTAAATTTTAGCCTCAAGCATTCTAGTACTATTTTCCATCAATAAAGAGATCCTCTGGGAAACTAAAATAAGGAAATGAGGGAATGAGATTAAAATTTACCAAGTGCCCACTATGTATCAAACCCTTTAGTTTAATAATCTCATTTAACTCCTCACAATAATATTCTGTTAGAGATTGCTATCCTCAATTTACTTTAGATGAGGAAACTGAGGTTTAATTAACTTGATCGAGGTCACTCACCTAATAAGTGGCAGAGCTGGGTTATGGACCCGGAATCTTCCTATTCTAAAGTATTTTTCTTCTATTCCAACCTACCTTCCCAAGTTATGCGAGTAGCTGTGAAAAAAATTTTTGTAAAAATATGTCTATACCTGGTACTCATCCGGGGTCCTGCAAGAGGATATGGAGGCTCCATGATAGATTTATTCTATTTCAACTGTTCAGTATCCTAAGGATGAGAATATTACTAATGAGTGACAAAAACAAGAAGAAACATGATTTAACCACATATTAATATTAACAAATTACTGACAAAATTAGCTTAATTATATATTGCTTTCATCTATAGAATAAGAAAATGCTTATGGGTTCTGATCACTTTCATTCTTTATAGTCATTCTGTTATTAATGTTAATATTTATTCTAGGCAACAAAACCTACTTACATATCTGTTCATTAAGAAAGGCAAAGATTCTGCCCCAAAATCACTGTATTGACTAAGTGAGCAGGTAGTATTTAATATGAGATTTTGACCAAAAGTCCCATTATATTAAAAAAAAAAAGAAAGAAAAAAAACACAAAGCAGCAGAGAGGTACAATGTGGGCTAGATATATCTATTGGGTCTATAATGAAGTCAATGAATTTTCTATCTCATGGAAATGGAAAACAATGCATCCCCAAAACTGACTTGTATCAGTGCAAAATCAGCATTCTGTTTTTGGCTCTACATGCCCTCTCTGGGTACTCTTGCCCATTCCCATTGCTTCTACACCCATCTCTATACAACAAACTTTCAGCTTCCCTCTCTCTTCTAAGTTTCAAACCTATACTTCTAATTGACCACTCGATATCTCCACTTAAGTATTATCAAAGCAAAATACAGACCTCAAAGTTCTTTCTTTACGCTTCATTGTTTCCTGTATTCTTTTATGTCTTAAGAGTTCTTTAGGCCCTATACATTCTATTTTGATTTTAGAAAAAAGGAATTGTCTTAAGTTAAAATAAGGGAGGAAAGAGTTAAACTCAGGTGCAGAAATAATTAAAGAGATTTTTTTTTTAGATGACATCAGAGGCTGAAAATATTTTCAAGAACAAAATGCTATTGCAAGTGCCCTTTGTAAGATTGACTAAAAAGTCCTTGGAGATATCTGGACTTCTCCAACTTCTATGGATGTATATTTTAAACTTTAAGTCTTTCTATGCCACTTTATTGTTATGGATAACAGTATTCAAATTTATAACTAACTAGAAGTATATAAAGTGCCATTTTTCTTAAACAGAAGGGTCTTAAAACTCCATATTATGTTTCCTCTTCTTTTATGCTTTAGGGTAAAAAGATAATGAGATCTATTTCTCATTTTAAAACAATATGCGAGGCAGTATATTCTGACATGCAAGCAATTAAAACTAGTGAAGTTAAAACCACATAACACCTATACCTAGCAAAATATATTCTCCTTGGAGAATTTGTATCAAATGGAAACCAAGTCATCTTTACCTCTCCTTCCTCCCTTTTCCACTATATTCTTTCCGTCTCCACTACTGTAGTAGTTCCTGTCATCACTCTCACCAGATTTACTGAAAAGTTCCCACAGTGCTGCTAGAAAGATATTTCTACATAAATCTGATGTACTTAGTCTCGTTTTAAAAGTCGATGGCTCTTCTTAACAAACAGAATTTTAAAAAATCACAATCTGTCCCCACCCCATTATTCTAACATTATCCCCTATCCACTCATCTTACTTCCCAATCAAAATTAACTACCTGTAGTTTCCCGAACTTCTTTGCACAGGCTGTCCCTTTATTTGGAATGCCCTGGTAAACACCCATCATCCTTCGCAATCTAACTCGAAAGTCATTTCCTCTGTGAAATCATCCCCTAGACACCACGGCGATTTTACTACAGCCGCTGTTCATACACATAGCATTTTCACACTTTCTTGTTTACATATTATTTACAGCAGACGACAAACTTCAAACATTAACTGATCTCTTACTATGTAGCTGTCTGAGCTAGATAATGTGAGGAATGCAAGGACGAACATACATGGTTTCAGTCCTTACGAAATATTCACACTAAAAACAACAAAAATGGAATGTTATCAATTGAAAACCTCTTTTACATACCTTACCAAAAATGACCCCCAAGGAATTCGTGGTCCGTTTATTTCTCCCACTAGATGACCTTCACATCATCAACCCAGGCTCCTGGAGAACTGAACCCATAAGGGGGCCCTGAATTTTGCTCACCATCCTTCCCCAGGGGCCCCGCTTCCGCCTCTCAGTGGAAGCCAAAGCACAAAGTCCCACTTACTGCAACCTCCGCCAAGCCAGGGTCTGTTCTTTGGGCCGGAACTGAGGTCGGCTCCAAGGAGCGCCTCCGCCCACTCCTTCCTGGGACGTTGGGGTCGCGGGAACTGAGGCGGCAAACACAGGCTCGTGAAACCAAAGCCCGCGCCGCGCCTACTGACCGGTCAAACACCCGACCCATCCGGGTGCGGGGGCGGTGCTGGAGGCGTCATACACGGTCTCCGTGTCATGCTGGTGCGCCAGCCAATCAGAGCCTCGCATCGGTCCAGCGCTTGACCAATCCCAAGCCTCCTTGGAGAAACAAGGGCGCACTGGCGCTCCAGGATCAGGTTCCGGAGGATTTAAACACTTGATTTTTTTTTTTTTTTTTAGTCAACGGTTAAGAAGTTCCGGGGTGGGGCGGGCCTTGCACACGCGCAATGAAAAGCCCAGCTAGGCTGCTGTGAGGATGGGAGAGGAAGCAAGAGGTGTTCGCTGCCCTCGTGGTCGTTCGGCTACTAAAAGTGGGTGAAAACCTTACTTGAATGAGCAGAAGAGAGGTTAGATTTCTTTCTTAAGAAGCGTCCTCTCTTCTCAATAACATAAACATGTTTAAAAATTTTGTGTGTATAATATGTTATTAATATTGGCACGATGATTTATAGTCGTCTCCACAACTAGTATTGGTAATTGGGCCTTCTCTGTGTTATCTTATATAATTGTCCTGACAACCAAAGTAGAGAGGTATTATCTCTAGTCAACAAAGTAGGAAACTTAAAAGAACAGATAGCTAGTTAGTGCAGAGTCAGCATTTGAAATGCCACTTACTTTTCTTTCAATTCTACTTTTGCTAGTTTCCTGAGCAACATGGGAGTGCCTTAAGAT
Source organism: Eonycteris spelaea (assembly GCA_003508835.1). Classification (NCBI taxonomy): domain Eukaryota; kingdom Metazoa; phylum Chordata; class Mammalia; order Chiroptera; family Pteropodidae; genus Eonycteris; species Eonycteris spelaea. The sequence goes on along the minus strand of PUFA01000384.1, from coordinate 708,760 downwards.
CTGAACTGCATTCCTAGGCTGTCTTGTTCTGAATAGGCATACACCCTTTTGAAAGAGTGACAACACTGTTTTTGGAAAATGTTTCAAACTAACCAAGAAATGTATGTTCCTTTACTGAAAAAAATCCTGGAATTTAGGGCACACATTTTAAGGGAAATGATGGTTAGTTCCTCAGCTTTGGTGTGAGAGCAGAAAGAGCCTCAGACAGCGGCGCCTATCTAATTGTTGGTCAACCCAGTGGAGACCCATGGAGCGAAGATTTCCCTTTGGGGAGTCCCTCATTAGTTAGAAATGGGTAGAACCCTTGCTGTGCTCAGTAATTGCCTGAAGCGTCCGGGGTAGAAGCTTCCTGGCATTTTTAAGACAAAGCATGGAGTTGAGTATGTGCTGAGCCGAGTGAGTGAGGAAATTTTCAAGATTTTAAGGGAAAGGAACTGTCTGTAGATTACGTAGGGCCTTATAGGCCATGAAAGGGACTTGGCTGCACTCTTGAGTTTAAGAGCAAGCTACTGGAGGATTTTAAATAAGACTGACAAGATCTGATTTTAGATCTTAAAACGGGCACTGTGGTTGTTACACTGAGAATAAACTGTAGGGGGCAAGGGCAGAAGCAAGGAGACTAGAGAAGGCCGCCGCAATAACCTAAAGGAGAGATGGGTGGCAGCTTGAATCAGAAGGGTAGCAATGGAGGCGACCAGAGGTTGTTGGACTCTGGATATATTTGGAAAGTAGAATCTACAGAATCTGATTACAGGTTAAATTTAGGGTGTAAAAGAAAAGGACTTTAGGTGGGCCCCTCATGAATTATGGTTTTCTTTGGAACTACTTTAAACTATCGGAAAGAGCAATGTAAGATGATATGAGTTCTACAAAAATGAAGAGAGGAAGCATAACATGGCTTCCTACTCCTTAGGTGTGAGTTGGACATAGTGACATCCTTCCAGTGTACAGTATTGAAAGTGGGGGGAAGAATAACTTTACAGGGGAGACACCTGACTAACAGCCACATAATCAAGGCCAACATTAACAGTCATAAGTCACATTAATAGTATATACAGATATGCTGTGATGAAAATAGCACTTTATCTCTGTAGCCTTCCTTCCAATAAACTATAACCCTACTCTTAGCCTGAGAAAAACAAATTCCAATAGTGGGATATCTTATAAAATACCTGATCTGCACTCCATCAGAACTGTCAAAGTTATCAAAAATAAGGAGTCTGAGAAACTAGCCAAGAGGAGCCTAAAAAGATATGACAACTAAATGTAATGTGGTATGAATGGGGTCCTAGAACAGAAAAATGACACTAAGTTGAAAACTAAGAAATCTAAGTAAACTATGAAGTAATTAATAATAATACCAATATTCGTTCACTAATTGTAACAAACCATATTAAATATCAGATGTGGATAATAGGGGAAACTGTGGGACATAGGGGTACTCTTGTATGTTCTCAATTTTCCTGTAAATCTAAAACTTTTAAAAAAGAAAGTCTGTTAAAAAGAAAAAAGGAAAGGGCAAGAGGAGAGTTGGAGCATATGCTAATTTTTTAAACAATAAAATATCTTTTTTGCTTAATAATAACTCAAATACCAAAAAGAACTTCAATTAAACATTTTACTACTGGACTTCTAAGCAAGATATACATTTATGCTATGAAAGGAGTAGATACTTTTTCCCCCTTTCCTCCTCTAGCTTTATTGGATAGTTTAAAATTACATTTTTGTTTCTAGGACTTCAGTTGCTTTTCCTATCTGACTTTTAAATACTGATTACAGCAAATGAGACACAGTTGTCTATGTGATATAGTATACAAAAATAACATCTTGATTTCTGTGAAAATGCATTTCTCTGCAATTCCTTACTAGCTCCAAATTATGCTAACTCTGAGCATAGATGTTTACTCTGGGTTTTGGATTTAGTCTTTGAAAAAAAATGTGTTCTAAATCTTTGCCACCAGCATCTGTATAACCAGCATCAATGCTGTGAAGTTCCTGTTTAGGCTTTTAACCAGGGTTTTCTCACAGACAATTAATATATGTTTGCTTTTTAATTTTGTTTACTTCCACTTAACTGTATGTTCTATGTGGGACCTGATACAGATATTACTTGATGTTATTTAATAGCTACCGAGCTCAGACAATCCAAGGCCATCATTATGCTAAAATTAAAGTTATTTGTGGAAGCTCATAGAGACTTCCAGAATGAGTTTTTACCTCCTACATGGGAACATATTCAAGAAACTGAGAATAGGCTTACCCGGTTGAGTCAACTCTTCATATTCATCAATCCCTATTTGCAAATGGTGAGGAAAAGGAACTCTATAACAACGCATACATAACACCTCTACCAAACTAAACAAACGTTTTTTTTGTAATTCAATGCAGAAAGTTGACCTTTTTTTTCTACCTTTTTCCTTGTTTTACATAACCAGTAAAGTTTACTGGCCTGGAGTGGCCTCTATCTGTCAACCTTTGGCCAGTGAAGAAGATTCAGAGACAATAATAATACAACCATCAATCAGAAAAAGGCGGGGAGGGGTTGACAAAGTAAAATAATTAACCTGTGGCTTTAATCATGCAAGGTGCCCTGACTCACCACAGAGAAACAGTTGACTTCACTTGTCTTGCTGCGTTTAATGGCTACATGACCAGTTTCACCACACCTGTAACACTTCACTTTTGTGCAGTCTTTTTTGAATGTGACACAAGAATAGCAGTTCTCATCCACATGGTCACAGTCATGAGCCAGATGGCTTGGTTTGCCACAGTTATAGCAGCATTCCTCTTGCTCTCTCTTGGGCAACTTGCAATCCTTGGCAGTGTGACCACCTCTACTACAGTTACAGCAGGCATCATCCTGAAGATCACAATCCTTGGCAAGATGACCAGACTCACCACAGTGATAACATGTCTGGAAGAGACAATAAAATACACTGGAAACCTCTAAGTTTCTGAAGTAAAACATCTCTACCACAGCTTCTCATTCCATGACCATGGCCTCCATCAATAGAGCATTCTTGGGCCCAAGGTGCCCTGACTCGTGGCCAGATTGTCCACACTTGAAGCAATTATTGCTGCTCATGGTGGCGATTAGATCTTTGGTGTCTGAGCAAACCTGAAGCAGTAGACTTGGATCCAGTAGATACTTTTTTAATTGAATGAAGAGAAAAGTAACCTTCATTTTAGGATTGGAATGACTCAGCCTTATAGTTAGCACAAATTGGAGGTGCCTAAAGGGCTTAGTCTCTAGATACTAAAAAATTTTTTTTTGATTCTTGATATAACAAGCATTAGCTTTGGGGATCTGGTCTCAATTCTGACTTTTAATCTAAGATTGATTTCCCTCTTTTGCATATTGTACATTATCATAAAAGAGATTGACTGCATAATGAGTGTGAAAGTTAATTAAAAGCAGCCTATATATTACTAGTCCAGGTGTGCTAACAATTGACTGTGTTAATAAATGAGCAACACATTGCCATACGTTCATAGAGATACAGGGGACTGATTTGTTAAATTACAAAGAGAATAAGCTTAGTGAAATAAAATCTACAAATGTTATACCTAGGAGCCACTACACACTAAGTTTTGTGCTAGATGGTATGGAGAATTGGAAGGGCATGACAAGCATAGAACAAGGAAGGCACAATTTTATGGGTGGGGTAATCAGGTAATTATCCAAAACAAATATGATTTATTGTTAGAATAGACTATATATATATACTGTGCTATTCTTTCATCCCTATTTCAATATATTTATGTCATTTCAGGACAGTATGGAATTGCTATGGCTATTGGCTCTAACAGAGAAAAGCTACCAGTCTTATTTTTCAAATTTGCAAGTGCTTTAATTTTCTTAACAGAGAACCATTTCCAGTATAGCGTACTTTTAAAAATGTACAAATTTGTTGCACAAACAATGCAACAAATATAACAAGAAAAATACTTGAAGGGGAAAATTTAGCCAAATTCTACATCCTAACACATTAATTGTCTTCATTTTCACATTTTTTCCCTTTTAGTCCCTGCTTATGTGACATGGGCTTTATGATTAGACCAGGTAAATGTTCAGTGTTATAATGCTGACGTACCTGGGAATTAAAGAGCTATTGTTATCACCAGGAACAGGGAAGTTGGAATCAATGACCAGTTCTGTTACTTATTTACTAAATTTCTTCACACACCCAACTTTCCCTTCCTCCATTTACACTTACTTCTAAACTAAACTGGACTACTGCATTTTAAAAACAACTAGTTTCACTTTTAAGGAACATCTATTTTTAAGGGGATTGCTAATCTGTCAATTTATGCAAAATTCCTTTGAGATAAGCCTCTTGTGAGAAGAAACGACAACAATTTATGTGCTAAATCATGTGGTTGGTTTTTTTTTAAGGCTTCTATTGTTTGGCATGAAGACTAGAATAATCAAATAACACACCAGTAAATTCTCTGAAAGTATTTGCTAGTCTGAGTTAATGTACCATCATCCTGATTTTGCATTTAAGGAAACTGACTCCTTTTTCATAGTAAATGAATTGACCACGTATACTTGGGTTTATTTCTGTGCTCACTATTCTGTTCCATTGATCTGTGTATCTGTTTTTATGACAATATCATACTGTTTTAATTATCATAGCTTTGTAATATAGTTTGAAATCAGGGAGCACGATGCCTCCAGCTTTTGTTCTTAATCTTTTTTGGTTCCATACAAATTTTAGGATTACTCTATTTCAGTGAAAAATACCCTAGGAATTGTATATTACCTTGGGTAGTATGGACATTTTAACAATAGTAATTCTTCCAGTCCATGAGCATAGAATATCTTTCCATTTATTTGCATCTTCTTCAATTTATTATTATCTTATAATTTTCAATATATAGTTTTACTTCTTCTCAGTGAAATTTATTCCTAGATATTTTATTCTTTTTGATGCAATTGTAAGTGAGATTGTTTTCTTAATTTCTCTTTCTGATAGTTTGCTTGTTTTTTGTATATTGATTTTGTATCCAGCAACTTTAGTGAATTCATTTATTCTATTCCAAGTTTTTTGATGGAGTCTTTAGGGTTTTCTATGTAGATCACGTCATCTGAAAATGGGGGGTTTTAATTCTTCCTTCCCAATTTGAATGCCCGTTTCTTTTATTACCTAGTATGGCTAGGACTTCCAGTGCTATGTTGAATAAGAAGTAGATCATGAGATATGATCCTTTTAATGTACTGTTGAATTTGATTTGCTAATATTTTGTTGAGGGTTTTTGCACCTATTGTGTGGCATCCTTATCTGGTTTTGGCATCAGGGTAATGCTGGGTTTGTAAAATGTATTTGGAAGAGTTCCCTCTTCTATTTTTGGTAGATTGGTATTAATTGAAAGATTGGTATTAATTGGTATTAATTTGAAAGATTGGTATTAATTCTTTGAATGTTTGGTAAAATTCACCAGTGAATATATCTGGTCCTGGATTTTTGTTTGTTGGGAGGTTTTTTTTTTATTACTAATTCAGTCTCCTTACCAGTAATCTGTCTGTTCAGATTTTCTGTTTCACCACAATTTAGTATAAACTTTCCAAGAACCGGGGAGTTCCTTTAAAAGAGTGAATGTGTTGTAACAATAATATATTGTCATACTGTATAAAGAGTAATGAGACATCGTCCCTTTATTCAAGGAACTCTAAATCTAGTGTGGAGATACACAATACACCACAGTGCTACCGGAGAAGGAAACAAGGGATGTAGTAAGTGGAAGGAGGGGGGTGTAAAAGCACAAAGAGGGGCACCTAACCCAGTCTTGGGAATTTAGAGAGCTTCCTGGAAGGAGGTAAAATCTTACCCAAATTACATCCATCCCGTTATTCCTCCGTGGTTTTTTTCCCCCTTCAAAGCTCATATTGCTATTCGTATTTATTTACTAATTCTTGTGACTTGTTCAGGTCGGCTGCCTCCCCACTGGGACTTAAACTCCTTGTGAGTAAAGAATGGGTTCCGCTCTCCCGTGTGTCAAGTCCCAGACTCCAGCACAGGCCTGACACAAGGAGGCGCAAGATTAAGGAACTGGGGCCTGAACAAATAAATGAGCCCCCAGGGAGGAGGGGAGGAGAGGGGCGCGGCCCAGCCCGGGTGGCAACCACGCTGTGCAGCTGAGCAAGCAGCGGAAGCCCTCCCTTCCGCCGTGGCGGACTCCCGGGCAGTCACGGCGGCGGGGCCGCGGCGGGCGCCGGCTCGGCCCGCCCCCTTCTCGCAGCCCCGCCCCGCGCCTCAGCCGGCCGGGTTGCTGTCAGCTCCCTCCGGCAGAGACGTGGTGTATGCTGAGCCGCTGCGGCCGCCGGCTGCTGCAAGTCCTGGGCCTTAGCTTCCCGCTGCTTACCCGCCGGCCGCTTAATCTCTGCCCTCACCGCCTCATGAAGCCCCTGGTCGTCTTCGTTCTCGGCGGTCCTGGCGCCGGCAAGGGGACCCAGTGCGCCCGCATTGTCGAGGTGAGCCTCGGGCAGCTGGCAGGCTACCTGGGCTTGACCGGACGCCGGGCCGGCTTGTTCCGTAGCACCCAGTCGTCTGCGCCCCCTGGATCCGCGGACTACGAGTCCCGGCAACCATCGCGCCGCCCGCTTAGCGGTGGTGGTGGGTCCGCCGGCGCTCGGCATTTCGGGACTGGTAGTCCACGTTGCCCGCCACGGGGGCGCGGGGAATGGAAGGGAACCGCTTGAGGTCGCTTTGTTCCTGTGCCCTTTCCTTATATTTTGGGGACTAAGTTCGTCTCGAGAGTGGGCTGCGAGAGGGATCCGGGAGGGTCAGCCTCCAGGGAATCAGACAGCGCTCAGAGGTTATCACTGGGTATGGAGTGGTGGAGGCAGCAAGAGCTCAGATTTATTTTAGAGACGGTGTGCGCCCACAGCTGCTTCCCCGAAGGGGAAACCGGTTTTTTCATTCTGTCCCTTCCTGCAGCCTCTCTAAACTCCGAACTTTCACCTAACCAGTCTTTATCCTAGAAAGGAGCCCGGCGTTCAGGGTGTTACTTTTGGTGTTCTGTGATTTGCCAATAGCGCTTTCTGGCCCCTTTTATTAGCAATGCCAGTCCTGAGGCTCCGCCTAAGTTTGTGTGGTTTGGAAAACCCGTGGAACCGAGTACTGACATCAAGCTTCAACCTCTGGCCCTGCTGCCAACTTCATGCTTTGTTCATTGCCAAGTCACTTCCTCTCTCCGAGTCTCATGTCCTCTCTAGAACTTAAGAAGAGGCTGTGCACCCAGTTTTAAACTCGATATAGAATACCTCCCAACTCCGAAATTGTGTTACTTTTGTTTTGTTTTGTTTTTTTACTTCTAGGCGTGTAAGGTTACCAGTTCAGTTCTTTTAACAATTTTTGAACAGATTCTTGGTTTCCTTCAGTAACGCTGAGGAGTGCTTATTGGAGAGACTGGGGGAATATGTGGGAGATAAGGAAAACAAGATAAATAGAAACAGAAGAGGCGACCAGTGGTGCTGTAAAACATATCCAAAGAATCCCTGTAACTAGCATTTATTTATTCTGTTCAGTTTGACAACAGGTATTATTTTAAACTTGTTAATTATTGCGAGATTTCCATGATGAGATATGTCTCATAATTTATTATTCTTTAAGATTTAATGGTTATTTGAGCTTAAACTGTTTTAAACTGTCATCTTTATGAAAAGAGTTGCTCTCAATTCTAATTGCTGTAAACATTAACTTGATATCTATAAATTCCAAGTAGTTTATAATTTAGCAATTGCTATCTTGTAGTTGACTAAATAAATAATGGAATGTCTATGGTCAGTTACATAAGAGTTTTTTTTGCTTCGTGAGTCTCTTGTATTTGGATTCAATATTTTATTGTATAGGCAAACATAAGCTGACTCTAAATATGACTGTAATATTTTAAACTAAATTTTTTTCTGTGGGGAAAAAGTTATGTAAATCAAAGTTAAATTTCCCAACTATCATGCCATTGCTAATTTAGCTCACAGTGTACCTGAAATGTGTTTGAAATAGGATTGTTTCTTTGGGAAAATTACATTGATTACCAACTCAGGCTGCCAGAAGTACATTTTAGGTCCTTGGCTATAGTACCTGAGACTGTCTGGCCCTCTAATGTTGTGGGGTGTTTGTTGTTTTTGAGGATGAGGGTAAAACTGGAGGGGAAATAGTTCTTGTTTTTCTTTCTGGAGAATTAATTCTACTTCTGCTACTTGCTTTCCAAGACTCTGAGGAAGAAAAGGCAAATCTGATACAGTATCTTCTGAAGGTGTTTTGAACTGGGAGGAAGAGGTTTGAGGGGAATTTAAGGGTTGACTTTTTTCCATTTTTTTTGGTAGGGGTCTTTTTCAGTTTTTTTTCTAACTTAATTGTTTCTATTTTCCATGTCCTCTCATACTCAATTTGTTTTTGAAAATCAGCTATTTTCTAAGAGTGCAATCATTTATTAGAGTTCAGTCCTCAGGGTGGAGTTATTGTGGAGTAACTTGTTACTAAAAAATCGTGATGGGGATGCTGAATCATTTTTGAATTTTTTAAACTAAGCCTTGTGTATATTGTTTTGGCCCAAGAAAAATTATGGTGCCGTAGCCTAAATTTGTCTTTGAAAATAACAACTACAATTTTCCACATGTTAGCGGGAAGGGATATTTAAACCTCTTTTTAGGGCGGTGAACATTTTGCTTACGTAAACTACGCTAAAGCTTGTATCCATGCCAAATTGCTTTCCATAGCACCTCAAAAGCATTCTTAATCATCTTCTGTGTCTTAACTTCCTCTAGGGCTTGTAAGGGTAACTTATACTTTGGCTATCCTTACTGTGCTTAGAAAATTTTTGGTGATATTGACTTTAAGCATATAGAAATCAGAAGCTTGATTTTATTTATCTTTGTGTCTCAAGTGTTGAATATTATACCCACCACATAGTGCTTAATTATTCTTTGAATATTTTTATCTATTTTTTAATTTTTTATTTTATTTTCTTTTTTTAAGCAGGCAGCCCTTGATAGACTTCACATATTGCAAGGACTTGTCGGTTTACAATCCCTTATTTTTTAGGCCTACAGCACCTGGTCTTCTTAGGTAAGTACTAACCAGGTCCAACCCTACTTAGCTTCTGAGATCAGATGGGATCGCGCTTGTGGATCGCGCTTGTTCAGGGTGGTATGGCTGTAGACTGAATGAATATTGTTAGAGGACACTAGTTTGTCTTAAAGATGTAAAAAAAAAAAAAAAAATTACATTTGATCCCCAGGGGGCGCCCAAGTAGCAGTTAGCTCTCCCAGTTTAGGACAGAAGTGTTTCAGTGAGACATAGCTGTCTTACTCAAGTTTCTCATGTAACAGTTCTGTTTACTCTCAGTGAATAAATGGTATGATTGTGAAAATCTAATGAGCATTCTAAAATTTCCAAGCTCCTGATTACAAATTCCCGAAGCAGATTACCGCTCATAGAAGAAACTAGATAGGAAGGTCCACTGAACTTTAAGCTTGTAAGAATAGACCTTTCTCCTTTTGAAAGGATAGGGTGGAGTAAGAGGTACTTTTTTTGGTTTGTTTTTTTGAAAAGAAAGTTTAAATTATAAAGGAGATAGTCCACAGAATTCTTGGCTCTTCTGAAGCACCACCTTTTCATTAACAGGATTTTTTTAAGACATTGGAGGAAGGGAAACTATATTCAGATTTTACTCTCCTTACTTTTGAAACCTTCTTATTTTTTTGCCTATTTTAAATTACAAAAGTTACAAACTTGTTGGGAAAAGTTAATCTCCAATTCTGAGGTCACTAGTATTAACTGTCTGGTATTGACTGCTTCCCTCTCTCTTTCTTAATGTTCTTGCAAATGAAAATGCAAATATTTATCTTTTTTATCTCCAGATTGGGTTATTTTGTTTTCTATTAAATGTGTCATGGATATCATGGATATCCTGTCAGATCTTTACATATAGATTGAATTCATTCTGATTAGTAGCTGCAGAATGTTCTATAATATGAGTGTTACATGGCATCGTTGTACCATTTCCTTATTGAACATTCGGGTTAGTTTCCAGGAATTATTTTGCTATAGCAAACAGTGCTTCACTAAAGTTCGTTGTAAATATAATGTTGCATATGGATACTTGATTTTTGTTAAGTAAGGTTCCTAAAAGTAGTTATGTTCCTAAAAGTAGGTCTCAGTTGCCTTTAGCTCAAAATAATCTGTATACCACAGAGGCACATCTTGAGGTGACTTGTTCAGAACCCCTGTATGGGATTTATGAGTCAGAGGATAGGTGCACTTTTAATTCATAATGAATTGTCAGATTACTTTTCAAAAACATTATCCTTGTTGCATGTTACAGTTCTATTAGCACTGTATGATTCCTTACCAGCCCTGGATGATTATCATTTTAATTTTTTGCAAATTTGTAAATCTCCTTTCTAAAGTTTTCTGAATAAATTCCTTATTTTTTCCAAGAAGCCCATTAAGGTGAAATGGCATAATTAGACTTAAAAAAAAAACCAAAAAACATTTCCCTGTGCTTGTCATTTATCAGAAAACATTTTTAAGAGCTAGGCACTGTGATAGTTGTTGAGATGAATAAGACATAGACCCTGCTGTCAAGTTTATGGTGAGTGGACAGACTAGGAAGTTAATCAGTGACTACTATAGGGTAGAGTGGTAAGTCGTATGATAGAAATATGTCCAAATATACCATTTAGATAAAGGACATTTAAATTTCAGTCCAGTGGGTCAGCAAAGTCTTCCCAGGGGAGGTGAATTTTGAAAGACAGTAAGAAAGAAGCAGCAGGGAGATGTGGGCGAGTGGAGAACATTTAAAGCAAAGTTATCCATGCATAGGGTAATTGGTAATGGTTTCATTTCTGAGAAAAGCCTAATGGGAGTAAACCTATAAAAGTGAGACTGACCCAGAAAACACTTCCTGAATGCAAACAGTGTGTTGTATCTGTGTGTGGAATGGATATCGGCTTCTAGGGGCTCTCGATTTAGAGAGGAGATAGACACACTTAATAGAATTCCATGCGAAAATATATGAAAGGTTTCTGTAAATATTAAAGTTTAACATTAAATTGTTTTAAAACATTTTACCTTTTAGTTTTGCCTCCCTAAATAGATTGTAATGTCTTCAAGGGTAGGGACTCTGTCTTTCCTGTCTTTTGCTCCTTCTGCATGGTGTTTGAAATACCTACTTCTCCTTCAGATCTCAGCTTAATACACAGATTCCCAAAGTTCTTCATTCATGGTGTCCTTAGTGTCTCAGTAAATTTTTTTATGACTACCCCAGTCCAAAAGAAATATCTAATAGTTATCTTTATTAATTAGATCAAACAATACTTAGTATTTTCTAACAATTTAGTAGCTGTTTGAAGAAATAACACACATAATTTAAAAGAAAAGGTGGCACTTTTCTTTCCACAATTACTAATGGGATGTAAAATGCCTTTTGGACACTGCATAGTTTCTCGTCATACCTCATTTCCTTTTCAATATTAATTTTCAAGTGGTACTTGTTTTTATCATAGCAACTGCCCTCCAAAACACAGCATCACAAAGATATGTCTTCAGAAAGAATGTGCCATGATCTAAGTTGAAACCATGAAATACCCTGAGCTGCTAGTTCACATGATATCTAATACACATCAAATATTGCTGTCTCCCTTAGAAATGTAAACCCAGGGCACTCTTGTGAATTCACTGCTGTGCTCCAGGCATTTTGACTTACAGTTTGGGAACCATGAGCTTAAATGTTTTCTCAGCAAAACTAGCCCTCACATGTTTCGACAAGGTCAAATTTCTGTACTGAATGCTCTCACGGCACATCAGCACATTTTTTAGTTTGTAATTCACCTTTATTTTTATGATTATTTGATTGTCTCCCTGTGATATTGTGATTTATAAGAAAAATATATTCGGTCATTCAGATGACCAAAATATATTTCTTATATATACAGTTAGTGCTCTGATATTGACGGTTCAGTCGACTACAGACTACACATGATGGTGGTCCTGTAAGATTATAACAGACCTGAAAAATTCCTATTGCTCAGTGATATAGCAGTCCTAACTCACTTGTTTGTGGTGATACTGGTCTAAACAAACTTATTGTGCTGCCAGTCATATAAAAGTATAGTACGTACAATTATGTACACTACATAATACTTGATAATGCTAATAAATGACTATGTTGCTGTTTTATGTATTTACTATGCTGTACTTTTAATTGTTTTACTTATTATTTTTTCTACTTATATTAAAAAAACATTTGCTATAAAACAGTTGTGTTACTCTAGCAACAGCCTCCTACATCTCATGGTTACCACGTCTCTTGGTTGCATCATTTTCTCTTGTGCTTATTTTAATCTCATGTTGCTTTGCAAATTTAGCGTAGCCTTAGTGTATAGTGTTTATAAAGTCTGCAGTAGTGACAGTAATGTTCTAGGCCATGTCACATTTACTCACCACTCATTCACTGACTTACCCAGAGCAACTTCCAGTCCTGGAAGGGTCCATTCATGGTAAATGCCCTATACCGGTGCACCATTTTTATCTTATACTGTATTTTTACTATACCTTTTCTATGTTAATTTGAATACAGAAATACTTGCCATTGTGTTACAATTGCCTACAGTATTCACTACAATAACATACTGTAGAGGTTTGTAGCCTAGAAGCAAAGGGCTGTATACTGTATAGCCTAGGTGTGTAATAGGCTATACCATCTAGGTTTGTGTTAAGTGCAGTCTGTGAAGTTCAGGCAATGATGAAATCACCTAACGAGGCATTTTTCAAAGTGGATCCCTATGAAGCATTTCTCAGAATGTATCCCCATAGTTAGGTGACTATATTTGAATTTGACTGTATTTGGTCTTCAACCACAGTTCCTGACACAGCTCTCAAAACCCTTGGAATTTCCTAAGTGTCTAGAGTGATAAAGGTGTTTCTTGTTATGTTAATGCGGTGATTTTTGGACCTCACCTAAGGAAAGGAGCTGGTTGCCTGGAGAACTAACCATGTAATTAGGGGCTGGAACCGTCAGTCCCATCCTCACCCCCAACCATATGTGGGGAAGAGAGAGAGCTTGGAGGTTGAATCTCACCAATGGCCAGTCAATCTTGGCTATGTAAAAAAGCTTCCATAAAAACCTAAGAGGACTGAGTTTAGTACACATTACATCGTGGGTTTTCAACTAGTGTTAGAAGTGGGGTAAAGGGACAGTCTTATAGGAGCGAACCTTTAACCTGTGGAATCTGATGCCATCTCTGGGTGGGTCGTTTCAGAACTGAGTTGAATTCTCAGCCCACTGGTGTCCAAGAATTGTGTAGGGGAAATCACCCTGCCACGTTGGAATTGGGTCCGGGAACCAAAAGGCTCTCCCATTAGACCGTAAGCACCACAAGGGTGAAAACCCTGGATTTCTAAATTTACTCTCATATCTTTAGTGCCTACCACAATGTCTGGCATAAGTAAACTGATGCTCAATGAAGGTTTTTAAAGTAGATTTTGAAGCTAGTCAGACCTGGGTTCCTGCCTTTTAGGTTACTTAAATGTGTGGCTTTTTGGGATAGTAATCTACAGGGAGATTGTGAGGATTAACCAAGAGAACCCATGTAAAAAAAAAATGACCTAGCACAGTGCCTGAAACGTATTATGTACTTCGTATGTGATAGCGCTTGCCTTGTTCCCCTTGCCTATTCTGTGCTTATCTATAAATAGCCGATGAACTAAATGTGTCTAGTAGTATAAGTAGCTACACTTTGGTAGGCATTCTTAGTTATTAGACTGAAAAAAAAATTGATTGAAAAGCACAAATGAATGTCCAAGTGTCATACCTATGCATTGTCTGTTTGGCAATATGCAGAGTTCAGATTCCAGAGTGAGACTGTTTGGATTTGACTCTCACCCTAACTCTTAACTGTGAGTGTGATTATAGCCAAATCATTTACTCTCTCTCTGCTTTAGTTTCCTCTTCTGTAAAATGGGAATAATATATAGTGTCTACCTCATAGGGGTGTTGTGAGGATTAAGTAAGCTAATGTATGTAAAGTTACTTAGAGCAGTACCTGCCACATGTTAAGTCTTATATAATGTTAGCTATCATTTTTATTATCATTATCAACTTTTTCTGTGTTAATTTTATCTATTCGCCCCCTTCTTTTGACTTGAGATTTTTTTACTCCCCTCCCCCTGCTTTGGAAGTTGTGCACTCTGTTTTTCTTGGTTACTCTACCCTGGAAATTTTAAACACATATTATTTAACTTAAGTCTAATATTAATATTTTTATTCTCCCTCCAAACAATACAAAAACCTTAGGATACTTAACTCTATTTTTCATCCTGTTTTCCAGGATTTTAATTCTATATTGACTTTTTTTAAATCCCCACAAATATGTTAACGTTTTATAACAAAGATGAAATGTTTGTGCAGAATAGCTCACATGCATACCAGTTTCTTCACCATTTATTTTTGTACCTCAAATCTTCCTTCTGAGATTATTTTCCTTCTTTAAAGTATATCCTTTAGGAATTTCTTTAATCAGTATGGACTTGTGGTTAGGAGTTTTTGCTCTTTTTCCTGCACGGCGGGTTCTTTTTTTCTAGTTCAAACATTGAGGGTGTCATCCTTTAGGGGTCCTGACTTTATGTGGAACTCTTTGTCCTGACCCCCAGTCCTATATAGGCCTTCGATTTTTTTCTCCTAGACCTACTTTATGGCCCATTAAATCCAAGCTCTAGCCGGCAGTGATTTCAGAGTCACGAAGGTCCCAGGGCAGCCACAACTCCAGCACTCACTCAGCCCTCTCGATTTGTGCTTTCCTAATTTATCTAAATCGGAATTACTCTTCTGATTTTTCACTAGCTCAGTCATGCTTTTAAATACACTCACCCACGCATCCAACTAGTTGAGTGTGCTGGGCTGGAAGGGATTTCTTTGAATGCATATGTATATTCCACCCCCATCAAAATGAGATGCCTCTCCCTCAGTCTACTCTAGCTCAAAGCCCCTCTTCAATATCAGTTCTTCCCCTTTTCCTGACTCCCTTTGAAATCTACTTGATTTACATCCTTTGGGTTAAAGTGTCAGGGACAGTAATCGGTTAATCTAAACATCTTTCCAGTTAAGGTGCTAATGGGAGAGGACTGAAGTCACTGAAGACCCCCCAAGTCCCTTAGGAGTACAGTATTTTAACTATTGTCCTTCTGAATTGAAAGAGCATTTCAGAGAAGTCATTCTAGTAGTGGGACTTTTAGACCAGGCAGGAGAGAAAAGGTGGAGACAGGAAATAACTGTTGTGTTCTTTGTGTCCTGTTGGCCTGATTACACTGACTCATGGTAACCTTAAAGTTATTGCTTTTAGCTCAGCAGCCAAATGAAAATGTATTTGCTCTAACAATTCAGTTGCTTTTACCTAACAAATCAAGAACATTTTTACAGACTAAACATGTGATAAGAGCATTTAGAACTTAATAGAGAACAGGTGTGACGATGTATTTATTGTTTGCTGACAGTTTTATGTTGTCTGGTGAACAAAGCTAACAAAACATCACTTTAGTAAAGGCAAAAGCACCAGTTGTTACCTACCATTCTCAGAAACTTTCACTTTTGAATGACTGAGTTCCATGAAACATATATTACATGCCTAGTTTCTGTCTTCTCATAGGTTGGTTCCATTCATTATTAGGATATAGCCTATATCAACAAGCAATTAAATGTGTCTAACATGGGGCTACAGAAAAGACTGCTCCCTTACCCACTTTGTTTGGAACTTCCATAATGAATTAGTCATTGATGTTTTCCATTGGAAAGTATTGTGTTTAATTTGACCTATAGGACTTATCTTTGTAATGATGTATGGTTTAGGGAGATACAAACATGAATTTCTATTTTTTTTTGGTATCTACTGGAAGTAGACAGCCCAGATGATGTTTTGCTTATGTAATTAGGAAGTGATTTAATGGTAATTTAGGTTTTTAAATAGTGGAAATTTTTGTTTCTTGATTAACGATTATTGGGTGAGACAGGTGGGATATGGAAACGGTAATGGTGTCAGAAGTGAGAAAGGCAAGAATGAAGCAAATGAAGCATGGATGGTCAGAATCAGGCCGAATCGTGGGTCAAATATGCCTGGCTCTGTATGGATAAAGTTCCAATCTTATCTCTGTGCTAGGATACAACAAAATAGTAAAGTCCACCAACTTTTAGTCTCCTTTTTAATTTCCACCAACAGATTCTGTATTCAAAGGCTTGAAGGCAGAAGACTATCCCCACCTCTGTTACCTAGGAATTACCTCAGGGGCCTACTGTAGAATAATAGTGACTGAGACTCTGGAGACCCAGTTTCAAGTGTCAGTTTCTTCTCCACTAATTGGCAAGTCAGCTCATCTCCATTTCCCCTTTTGTAAAATGAGGGGTGTGGAAGTGTAGGTAGTCTTGCCAGCCCTAAAACAGGTCTGTATCCACAGACATCAGTGCCAGCATGTAATCCAAGATAGTTATACTCTAGAGGCAGATTATCCAAATCACTATGAATATGTGTGCCTTCTTTGCCATTCTATGCTATAGCAATGAGAGCAACAAGGAATTATAAATTCCTGCTGCATTTTATGCTTACGTAGAACTTTAGAATGGTAAGAAAGAATGTGTAAAGGTGGAAAAAGAAATAACTTTTTGAAATAGAACAATTGTGTATTTTTTTAATGAAAAATATTTAGAAATAAGATATTAGGGCTTTGAAGTCAGATGTTTGCTTGAATCTCAGTCTACAGCCTATGGCTATGTTGCTTAAATTCTGATTCTGTATCTTCATTGATAAAGTGATAATAATGCCATCTTCACTAGGTTGTTATAAAGATGAAATGAGAATGCTTCTACAGTGTTTAGCACGGTACATAGCACTCAGTAAATATGTAAATGGTAACATTTACTATTTTAGAAAAGATCTATAGAAAAGAGATCAAAGAGTAATTTGAATAAAAGTGGTTTTGGGGAGCATTATATTCCCATTGTAGTCATAGATTAGGTACGTTAATTCTCTATTAGAAATTTTGTTTCTGATTTTTCAGAGATTGTATTCTATTTTTTAAGAAATAACTTAAGTATAGTAATTCATATACTGTACAATTCACCCATTTAAAGTGTATGATTTAATGATTTTGATATATTACATTATTTTAAAAAATTGTGGCAATATAAAACATTTTAAGTGTACAATTTAGTGACATTAATGGTTTTTACAGTGTCGTGCAACCATCACCACTATTTCTAAAAGTTTTCTGTTACTCCAGAGAGAAACTCTGTACCCATTCTTCTCTTCCCCCACATCCTGATAATCTCTAATCTACTTTCTGCCTTTATGAATTTGCCTATTTCAGGTACTTCAAGTGGAATCAAACAATATTTGCCCCTTTGTGTCTGGCTTCTTTTACTTAGTATAATGTTTTCAAGTTCATCCATATTAGTATGTATAGGAACTTTCATTCTTTTTTTATGACTGACTGTAATAGTGTTACCTTGTATGTAGATGTCACATTTTGTTTATTCATCTGTTTTTGGACATGGCCTGCTTATACCTTTGGCTATTGTGAATAATGCTGCAATGAATGTTGGCATACAGACATTGCTTGACTGTAAAAAGACATTTCAGTTCTTTTGGGTATGTAGCTAGGAGTGGAATTGCTAAGTCATATGATATTTCTATTTACCTTGTTGAGGGACCACCAGACTGTTCCACAGCAGCTGCACTATTTTACGTTCCCACCATCAGTGTTTGAGGGTGCCATTTTCTGTTTGTTTAATTATAACCATTCTAGTAGGTGTGAAGTGGTATCATTGTGGTTTTGATTTGCAATTCTCTAATGATCCAAGCATCTTCATTTACTTGGCCATTTGTATATCTTCTTTGGAGAAATGTCAATTCATGTCTTGACCCATCTTTAAATTTCATTTGTCTTTTTGTCATTGAATTATGGGAATTATTTCTGTAGTCTAGTTATTAAGCCCATATTAGATATATGATGTGCAAAAGTTTTATATTTAACCTTTGAGGAATTGTCTGACTTTCAAAGTGGCTGCACCATTTACATTCCCACCTGCAAGGTATGAGAGTTCCACTTCCTCCATATACATGGCCAACACTGCTTACCTATTTTGTTTTTAATAGCCATCATAGTGGAAGTGAAGTGGTATCTTATTATCCTTGTGATCTGCATTTCCCTGATGACTAATGCTGTGGGGCAACTTTCAGTATTTACTGGTTATTTGTATATTTTCTTTGGAGAAAAGTCTATTTGGATCCTTTGTCTTCCCCCACCCCCAGATATTGCATTTTAAAAATTATCTTTGTTTATTTTTAAAATTGAGTTATTTATATTTTCATTATTGAGTTGTAAAGTTGTTTATATATTTTAGATACAGGTCCCTTATCCAGATATATGATTTACAGATATTTTCTCCCATCCTGTGGTTTGTCTTCTCATTGTCTTAGTAGTGGCCTTGGAAGCACAGTTTTTAATTTTGATAAGGTCTTCCATCTCGCACATTAGAATATAGTATGCTTTCTATTGCTTGTGGTGCTGAGATTAAAAGACTGATAAGTGACTCCAAAACCTCAAAAGAGGTATAACTAGTAAGTGTCTGTGTTGTTCCGGGACTGAGAGTTGGGGGTGGATGAAAGAGGGGATAATGGTAGATGGAAATGAAGAGTGGAAGTAACAGATTCTTCTTACTTTCTTGACTGATTCCGGAGCATAATTGGGTCCATGTTAAATCAGACTAGTTGGGGCAGGAGAAGTTGGCCATCTCACAAAATGGTTTCCACATTCTTCCTCTTGTGTAGTCATGGGAGGAAAGAAAATTTTCCATAAAAATTTCCCATAAGCTTACCACTTTTTAGGACATTTCCCATACATGAAGAAGTTAGGCTCTAATCAAGAAACAGGATTCTCTTATAGTATCCTGCTCTGCATTGTATAAATGAATTTAGTTATCTATGGTCAACATTAACTCCCAGGCTGGGCTAGGATTTGATGGCTATACTTATCAGAAATGTATATTCTTATGCTGACTTTCACTTTTGATTGAGCACAATGAATTCATGAAGGTAACTTTTATGCAAATAAATAAATAAATAAATAAATAAATAAAGCGTACTACTTTTTAAAGCCACATAATAATTTTGCCCTTGTTAGCACAGGTTGAGGGACTAAAAATGAAGGTAATTCTTTGTTTCTAAGGAAGGTTAAGTTTCTCTAAAAAATCAGTTGAGAGAAGTTGTGTGGCACAATAAAGTTCTGAAAGCACTCCAAGGAGCGGGACTGGAGACCAGAAGTAGGGTATATTATTGCCTTTGCTGTGGAGGTGTCATTTCCAGAACATCTTGCTTATAATTTTGGACTCTAGTGTCTTGAGTAGGGCTTCATTAAAATACGTTTCCTTTTAAACCTTTGCTGCTGTGCCTTTTGGATCCTCCCAGCTAAGTATGTCTAAATTTCCATCTGGTTCTAGGCTGTAAAACTGGACTGTTTTCTGTCTCCTTCTATAACTCTTGACTTGATGCCCATACAGTGTGTTTCTGTGTTGCTATATTATACTTTTGTTTCTCCTTTGTTTAAGGACTGGATCACTTTCCAGAGAAATTTTTTCCAAACATTTGAATTGATTTTTGCTGCTATTCTCTGCAGTGATTTAGTTTTAAATTTTAAATAAGTTTTTGATAGTGCAGGTCCTGTTTCCTTTTGTTCGTGAAATCAGGTGATGTTTTTCTGCATAGGGATTTTTATCCTTAATGTGAGACTACTTTGAATTTCATTATGCTGTTCTCTTAGCATTCGATATTAGTAAAACATTTAAGTCATTAATCTTACTTTGCAGTAGTTGCCATTTAGAGATGTGTAGATAGTATATGTGGTTTTTAAATAATGCTTTAAACAATGTACATACGTATGTTGTAAAAGATGAAAACAGTTTGAAAGTACATAAAAGTAAAAAGCAAAAGTTCTTAAACTCAGCCTATTCTCCTTATTAATCATTTATCAGCTTTTTTATGTCTGCTTTTCTGATCCTTTTTTGATGTATTTATAGACAGATCTAATGCATGTGCACATGTGTGCATACTCATTGCCTATTATTTTGTGACTTGCATTTTTTGCTTAACAGCATATCTTGCATAGCTTTTCATATCAGAACATATAGATAGATAGCTCTACTTCATTCATAATACATACAATTTCTATTTAGCCATTCATATATTGGTGAGTATTTAGAATTTTTACTTAACGATTGATGGTGTGAACATTCATGTACATATAACTGTGCACACCTGCAGCTATTTCAGTTAGCACAGTTCCTGGAAATGCAATTACTGAGCCAAAGGGTATGCAAACTTAAATTTTGATAGACTCTGCCAAATTGCCCTCAAAAAAAGGCTGAACTAATTTACAGTCCCACAAAGTTTAAGGATGTTGCATATCCTTACACGCTCATCCTTGTCATAGCCAGATATGTCTTTTTTATTTTAACTCATCTGATGGGTGAGAAATGGAACCACATTATTTAATTTGCATTTTCATGATTCCCAATGAGGTTGAGCACCTGTCCTTTTATTTCTTTGACGTGAATTGTTTGTTCTTATCCTTTGCTCATTTTTGTATTGAGTTTTGTTCTTTATTTGCTAGTAGGATCTCTTTAAAGACAATGTATTTATACCTGTCACCTTGTATGGTGAAACATTTGCTTCCAAGCGGTCGCTTGTCATTTGATAATATTTATATCCTTCTTCAGAAGTTTTTATTATTTACATGGTCAAGCATAATTTTTAGCTGTTTTGGTTTTTGTTTCAGAATGCCTTTCCCTATCTTAACGCTTATTTTCCTCTAGTACTATCATAGGGCTTTTTGCTTGTATTGTGTTGTTTTTAACTTTAATTCACCTGGAATTTAGTTTTGCATATGATATGATGCAGGGATCTAATTTAATTTTTTCCCAGATGGGTAGGCAGTTGCACAGGTATCATTTATTAAATAGTTCATCTTTTCCCCATTGATTTTTAGATGCCGATTCTATCCCTTATTGAATTCCCATTTGTACGTGGGTCTGTTTCTGGACTCTGTTGAATTTCATTGTTCTGTTTGTCTATGTTTATATCAGTATTAAACTGTTTTAATTACTATAGCTGTATGTTATTTTATGCCTATTAGGACAGTATATATGATTGGTAGGGCAAGTTCCTATTCGTAGTTGTTAGTATTTTCAGTTTTAGCCATTCTCTCACATTTACTCTGATAAACCAGAGAATGAACTCATCAAGTTTTATTTAAAAAATTAATCCCAGTGGAATTTGGATTGAGATTGCAATAAATTTATAACTTGTAGAAAATTTAAATATTTACAGTACTGAATCTATCCAGGAACACAGAATGCCTTCTTTTTATGATATTGGTTTTAAGTGTTTCTAGTTTCTTCATAGAGTTTTTACATTAGTTTTAGGTTCATCCCTAAATTTACATCTTTATTGCTGTTTTGATTAGGATTTTTTTTTTTAAATTGAGGTATAATTGACTTAACTAGGATCTTTTTAATATGTATATTTTTTGATTAGCAATTGGTTGGTTGGAAAGCCCTTTTTTATAAGAAGATAGTAAGCAGGGTAAATTCTTGATGGTTCTCATAAATTTTTTCATGTACTAAAATATATCCACGATGGCAGTTTTTGGAGCCTCTGTGTTTGAGGCTATTTGCAGAGTGAATTGGATTTTGTTGTATCATACCCTACCTGTTTTGTAGTTATTCTTTGACTTTGCTCTTTTCTTGTATTTTTTCATTTGCTGTTGAGTCAGTTTGGTGGTTCTCTTCCTTTATTCATATGTAATTTATAGTTTAGCCATTGATTATTTTGGACTTTGCTCCAGGAATAACCTGTGTGAGTTTGTCTGACTCCTCCCTGATATATCTGAGTATTCTCACAGTAGGTCCTGAATCTAGTAGCGCAGACCACTGTTTTTCGGGAGTGTGTTCTTCAGGAGATGCGTCTAGTTGTAACAGCTAACAATGATATTTGCTGTGTAAGGCTTCTGGCTATTTCTGTTTTACAAATGAAGAAACTGAAGTATAAGAAAAGTTAAATTTCCCACCGTCACACTGGGTTGTGACAGAGTTTAGTTATAAAACCCCCATATCTTTTAACTTCTGGTTCAGTGTTATGAGTATATGACTTCATTCAAGGTTCTTATGTTCTTGTGATCCTTGCTGAATTCTATGTGTTTCTCTATGTGTTTCTGCATTAGTTTGGTAATTTTGCAGATATTTGATGGTCACATTTGCATCTATTATTGAATTCAGAGTTTGGTGTCCTTAATGTATTTTTCTCGTGTTGATTAATAAATCCAAATAAATTCTGTTTTTCAAAGAGAACCTGGTGTATTAAAATGTTGTGGTTATTTTGTGATGAGGCTCTTTCTTGAGTATTCTCAAGAATATCTCTTAGGGTGACTTTCTTTGGTTATTCCTGGATAAAATGATATTCTCATTTTAATGTTATTTACCTTTTTAAAATAAGAAACAAGTAGAGTTGGGCCTGCTTAGTGTTTAAGAAACCTCTCTTTCATAAGTTGAAAGAGCAGTGGCTAAGGCTACAGCTGAGTGTTCTCACAGGAACTGAATTAACTGAATTTTAGGCTCTTAGAACACCTGCAACAATATTTGGGTCGTAGTGATGTGAGTGTGTTGTTTGCAGGCTCTGCTGTGACTATAAGAATTGATCATTTAATTAACAAGATCAGATGAGTGTGTTCCTGAAATTAACAAGACCTCTGTGCCTATCCATCAATGTTAGAAATTTTTAGATTATTGCTCCTGAGCTCTTGGAATTCCTGAGGTTTCTGGGCCTGGTCTTCATTTTTGGCCATTTTCTATCTGCTTCTAATATAAGGAAAGCAGATTGGTTCAGAAGGCCTGAGATGAATTAAAAGAAATAAAAATACTGGAAATGACCAACTGGAATGAAATTGGAAGGTGAAAATTCACAATTTGCTGTAGGGGCCATTTATTATGTAGGTAAGATAGCAAAATCCTCAATTACCTGAGAAGCCTTTTGCAAAATGTTAGAGGGATATCCAGGCCTACACAAATGAGGAAACAACCTGTTTGGTGGGTTCTAACCCATCCTTTTTTTATGTTTTATTTATTGTTCTGTCTTCTTGCCCCTGCCTCTAAAGAATCAACTTCCTCCCCAAGCAGACAGTTGCTGGTAAAGACTGAATTCCTTAGGGAAAGTTATGCAAATATGAAAAATTGCCTTTATTAATTAACAGTAGGTCTCAAGTTACTTTATAAATGCAAGTTACTATTACATCCTTTTTGAATATAACCTTTTACCTTTCCTGAATCAGCACGTTTCCTGGTGCGTTGTAGACACTCCATAAATATATATGAATTTAAAATAAGTTCTAGCTGTTGCCTGAATTGAGATTTTCTTACATGAAGAGCAAAGCATTGAGGAAAATGAAATAGTGCTATAATTGTCTATAGTTGATTTATATGTATCCTCTTTTCTCCTTTGCAGATGTAAGCTTTTAAAATAACACTCTTTAATTGGAGAAAGAAGTATGCTTCATGTTAATTTGGAGTTTATCTGCTAAAGCTTTTTGCTTAAGAGATTTAGTTGAGTTTATAACTTTTGTAGTTTCTATTAATAGGTAGATTTGCAATTAAGTAGGCATGGTCAAATGCAGTGCATATATTTGGAAATACAATGAGAGCAGTCTAAAAATGAGATTGAAAATCTGCCAGCAATTTAAGTTAAATATTGCACTTAGCTTTTCTTCCACTGGATAGTCTTCCCCCGCCCCCCCAATGTTAACCTTTCTTTAATAGTGATGATAGAAAAAACCCTTTTCTAACCTTCTGTGGGTGAACTGGAAGAACCCTAAATAGTTGGCCAGTTTTAAATACTACCTATATGCCGTGTAGCTGTTCTTACAGTTGAAAAGTAAGTACCCCACGTTCTTACCAGACATCTCATTTAGCGTGCTAGGAAAAGGTTCTATTGCAAATGCCTTTGAAATAAACGATAGCCTTACATAAAGTGTTGCTGGGATGCTGTAGGCTCTAAATCTGTTGTTTGCAACAAGTACCAGATTGGTAAGTCTGGATAGTTTGGGATAGTACTTGCAGCATTTCCAGGTATTCTGCTGTAGGTACATTACCGGTAGTAGATCATCAGAATTTAGATTTTAAGGTTTACTAATCTTATAGGGAATGCCAAGTAAACTTAAATGCGTCCTAGATGTGTGAACTGTGTAAAGGACACCCAATACTTTTAACTCAATAGTTTGCTTTAAAAATATATTTAGATCTAGTATCTTGATGATATAGGCCCTCTATGTGAGGTAAGGCTCAGTAGCAGTCCCATGGCACTTTCTCATTGACACAATACCAGGAGTTGCCGCCTGGCATGTCGATCTCTTCCTGCCTCCAAGGACTTGCCGTTTATGCATCATTTGTACCTTGAACTATTTATTTGTTATTTTGTTTTTATTGTTTTTCTTTTCACATAGAACCACATTACTAAATTTAGAAAGAAGGAAAGACAATTGCTAAGAAGTGAGCTAAGTTGACCAAGATGATTGAGATATCATACCATAAAATTCTCTACATTTGCCTACTTGTAGTAATACAGAGTACCATTTTGTCCTTGTTGAAAACATGATGCTTTTTTCTTCCTCCACATCTTAGTCTGTGATTCATAAGTTATTGACTTGTTTTTCAACTTCTTAAATGAGAAAATGAAAGTGAAACGTTTAGACAGTTACTCTAAATGAATTGAGTTTATACATTTGTAACTATAAAACTATTGTTTTTAGCTGAATAGTAGCTTGTAACCTTAGTTATTATAGTTTATAGTATTTATAACCTGCTGTGGGTTTTGAATGTTGTTCTTAAGAGTATAGTTAGTGATCACTAGGTTTTAATTGCTAGGAAATTTCAGAGAATGTGAAAAAGTTTTGGTTAAACCTGGGATATAGCTGTTCTTGCTTTTCTCAAAACTGGCAACAGTGACTACTTAATGACAGCAGAATGCTTTGAAAGCATGTACTTTAAAGTGTAGTTATTAGTAAGATCCTATAATAACTAGTATGTAACCGATAGTTGCTTTTTTGTTGTATAAACTCTTTGGTAAGAGGAAGGAAAACTTCAGCAAATCATTAAGAAAAATATAGTATAGAAAGTAAGTGGTAAATAAATTTTTTTAAAAAAAATGGAAGGTGGATGATAAATAGATACGTGTATAGGTTCGACATTTTTAATATTATTTAGATTGCTTGTTTCCTTGGAACTTTGCAGATAAGGTTGTTCTCTCCCTCTTGACAAACTGTGTAATTGTTTTTAAAATGTCATTTGTATACCTCTAAATATTTATATATAACTAGTTACTCTTTCTAAAGAGTGATTGCCAAAACTCATTCTTAATACGGCATGAAGGTTGCAAATTTTGAGCTCTGCAATGTTGGGAAACAGTGTATGTACTAATTTCTAGATTACAAGCTGGGCTTCTAAATGTCTATGTTGTTCATACAACAGAGGCAATTTGTACAGAGCAATTTGTATTGGTGTTTCACTGAGCATTTGCCATTGTTTAGTATTGTTTGTCTCTGCATTTATTCAATATTACCATATGCTGTAATCTCTAGACCAGATGAGAGCGTCTGGCAAGCACAGACTTCCAAGCAGGAGTCAACGTAAGCAGTGGGAAATGAAGCTGCTGTAAAAATTTGTGGACAGTATATGCAAAATGCTTTTTGAAAATTGTACAGAGTAAATGGGAAAGTAGGTCACATCTCATTTTTTTAAAAAGGCTTTTCCACACCCATCTTTCAAAAGTTTGCTTACACTTAGCGATCAAAGTAGACATTTGAAAATGGTGTGGTGTGAAAATAATTTTTAAAGCCACAGTTTAAATAATTAAATACTTTCATATTTCTATTTTCTTTAAGTGATGGGAATTTTTTAGAAGCCTATTACAACAACTAAATATACTTTTGATCATTTCTCCTAATGAAAGATGCTGTATGACTAAGAGAGATATAAATGATATTATGGTTTTTGTTTATTCTCACCAAACTTTATATCCAATTTTAGTCAGCAAATAAACTGTTTAGAGTTTGTTTCCTTTGCTGAATACCTCACTGTTAGTTTCCTTTAGTAGGCAAGAATAAGTTTAGCTAATAATTTTTCAAAACAGTAAAGGGATAAAGAATATATGGCTTTTGCAATATAAAAAGAAAAAAAGAGAAAACTCACCTGGACAGCTGAAAGACTTTTTGTAAAATATACAATCGAAACATTCTAAAAGGGGGATAGAAATGTGGGCTGCCTCAAATGTTAACATTGAAATTAAAGGTAAAATTTAACTTACTATGGATAAGATAAAAACCCATTTAGGAAGTCTTAAAAATTTGGGATGATGGTTATAACTGATCATATAGTTCTGACATTTGGGAGTAAAAACATTTTAAAAGTAGATTTTATGGTTCTTTTGGTTTAATAAAAGAGAATGTGTAAGTTCATATGGAGGAAGGAACTTTTTGGTATTCAGAATTGTCTCTTAGATTATGTATTGTTTTCTAATTTCAACCTTGGGGAAATGGCAGAAGAACACCATAGCATCTTATATGACTTAGCTCAACTACTACCCTATACTCTGACCTAATATATTATTTGTAAGTCTTAATGATAATAGTCATCACAACTATAATACTGTACTACTGACCTTTCATAGGATATTCACCTATTATCTCCCCTAAGCCCCTTAATTAGTCTTTCTGTCAAAACCATTAAAGTGAATACATATATACACATTATAATATAAAAATGATGTGTGTGTGTTAAAAATGCTTCTAGATTATTTAAAATAAGGTAATTGATGTCTTATATCCCCTACTCTGTGTCAGGCTCTCTGGTATGCAATTTATGTATATTATCTCATTATATAATCACCACTGACTTATAGGTAATCATATTCCCATTTTAATATGAGACCTATCTAGTTGCAAATAGAGAAGAAGGAATTGGACTTTTGAGACTAATTAGGAAGATTCTGGTCTAAGTGGAAAGACAGTGGTACTCTAAGACGCTATGTGACAACTCTCGGGAATGATGAGGAAGGGTCATTTTGTGAAGGAGGTTAGGACTTGTGCTGTTTACTGAGAAAGGGAATAGTACAGAAGAATGGGGTTTGTTTAAATGCTGATGAGTTCAATTTAGACATGTTGGATTTAAGGAAAGGAAGCAGATTTTATAGAAGGCGGGTACAGCCAACAGTGGTAAGGTTTGTTTGTTTGTGTTTTTTGCCTTTAATTGTATAGATTTTTGTTAGGCACTTCTTTGAACATCATTAATGTTTAAATGTTTAAATCAACATTTAAATGTTGATTGTGTTTTTGGAGGAGTATGATGAGATATTGATGTCTTTAATATGTAGATAAATTTGGGGATGATTTTGTGTTTTGTGAACATTATAGCTTCCATGCCCTATGTAGGTTAGGGACTTTTTTTTAAGCAAACTGAGAAATTGTATGAAATATCTCTTAAATTTATAAATTATTAAATATACAAGCAAAGCTTTTTATTGTAAGAAAAATTGGA
This sequence comes from Eonycteris spelaea, assembly GCA_003508835.1. Taxonomy (NCBI): domain Eukaryota; kingdom Metazoa; phylum Chordata; class Mammalia; order Chiroptera; family Pteropodidae; genus Eonycteris; species Eonycteris spelaea. The sequence goes on along the minus strand of PUFA01000384.1, from coordinate 681,133 downwards.
ACCTAGAAATTAACATGAAGGGAATAAAACCAATAGTCCTACCACTGGGTTGAATGTATGCTGATTTTTTTTCCTGTGTGTTGTTTCTTTCAGAAGTATGGCTATACACACCTTTCTGCAGGAGAACTTCTTCGTGTTGAAAGGAAGAACCCAGATTCACAGTATGGTGAACTCATTGAAAAGTATATTAAAGATGGAAGGATTGTGCCAGTTGAAATAACCATCAGTCTGTTAAAGAGGGTAAGGAGTATGAATGCCAACCAATTTAACCAGCAAGAAAATAAGAAATTAAACCTACCTTTTTTTTGTTTTTAAGTAATGAAACAAATCAGGGTATCGAATTTATTGCCTGTAGAAAATGGCCATGTATTTGACTGACTTTCACCTGGAAAGAAGTTGGGTAGTAGCAGGCATTCTCTGCCTTCATCTGGGATCAGCTACAGCTTCACTTAATGTTCATCTGAGTACACTTTGACCCCCTCTTCCCCTCCAACATTCAGACAGAGGTCCTGACAGCCATTGTTTTTGAGGGACTAGGAAACAGTGTGAACACCAAGGGAGCTGGATATTGATTTCTTTTCATTTCTATTTCTTCTTTTTCTCTTTCCCCTCCTCCTTTCCCTTTCTCCCTCTCTCCTGTGACCTTTCCATTGTTGCTATTCTCTCAGTTTTGATATCTCCTTTTCTGGTGCCTGCATCACCATCTTCATTATGAAATGCTAAGACTAACAGCTATCAAACTAAAATATGTCCCACCTTAAAAACAGATACCTTGCATTTTCATGATAACTCTCCACTGTGATTCCCAAGACTGTAGTTATTAATAGGTATTTTCACATATAAGAAAGAGTGAAGAAGAAATGCAACAGTGGAAACAGCAAGAAATAGTTGAAGATTGATGTGAGCATCTGGATACATACAATCAGAGAAGCTTGAGGATGAAGAGTAGCTCATCACACACATTCTTGTCTCTTGTCTCAGAGATTGGAGTAACCTGCTTTCATTTCAAAGTAAATACATCCTCTTTCCTTATTCTCTGGTTATAATGCCCTTCCTCCACCTTATAGCTAAACATTGTGAAAGACTAGTCGACAGTTTTTACTTTTTCACTTTCTACTCTTCATCCCTTTGCAGTCAGTTTCTATTGAAAACTGTTGAAACTAGTCATCTTCATCGAAACTCTTCTTGCTGATGTTCTTGCTTCTCTGTCAAATCTGGGGGATATTTTTAGTCACTTTTCTTATAGCATTTAATTCCACTTACTGTCTTTTTGAAACTCATTTCTTTGGTTTCTGTGACACCATTTTTTTTTTTTTTTGATTCTCTTCCCACTTCAATAACTGCTATTTCTTAATGCCTCTTTGATAGTTCTTCTGTAAGTTTCCTAAACCATATGCTTCTCAGGGTTTCATTCTTGGTTCTCCCTCATTTTATATATTTCGTGCTGGATGGTTTAGTCATACCCAAGGCTTTCACTACGCTATTGATGCCAAAATCCAGAGCTCTAGCACAAATCATTTTTCCGAACTCCAGACCTATATTTCTATCGAACTGCTATCTGAATGTCTAACAGGTATCTCAAAATCAACATGTCACAGACTGAATGTATCATCTAAAATGTGACCGCCTTTATATCCTGTCCCAGTTAAGGTTTCTACCATCTACCCAGCTGCCCAAGCCAGAAGTCTGGGTGCCCTCCTATATTTTTCACTTCTCCCTCGTTTTCTAAAATCCATTCAGTGAGCAAATCCTTCCCTTTATCATTCTCTGAATTCTCTACTGTTAGTCTTTTTTTTCTATTACCATTATCCCCTTAGTTCAGATCCTCTTTTCTTCTTGACCATCACTAGAGCCTCCTCATTAGTCTTTTTGCCTTAAACATCCTTGTTCCCTTTTAATTCATCCTTCATGGCGCAGTCAGGGTGATGGTTTTCTAAAAGGTGATGTGAGCATATTCTTCTGCTTAAAATCCCTCACTGCTTCCAGAATAAAAACCAAATCTTTAGGGTGGCATAACAAATTCTTCATTAATCTTTCCCCTACATACTTTCTATGTCATGGCTCCCACCACTTTCTACACACATCCTAAGATTCAGCTATACCAACTTACTTCAGATTCATCAGAGCTGTTATGCTTTCTCATTTCTGAGCCTTTATTCATTTAGTTTATACTGTCTGAAGTACCAATTCTGCTCTGCTGCCACCTCTTAAATAAAGCTTTCTCTTAGTTTCCAGGTACTTTGTGCTTGCTTCTTTGTTTTTTCCTAGCATCCCAGAACTTAGCATATTTACTTACGTATTTGTCACCCACTAGACTGTGAGCTCCCCAGGGACCATGACCTTGCTCCTCATGTTCCCTTAAGTAGGCCTCAAATAAATGTGTGTTGAGTGAGTAGAATATTTATGTACCTCCTAATATATCTTCCACTACCATAATTGGGGTAGAAATGCTATAGCAGAGGCCTAATAGTGTTCTATGGAAGTTTTGTGAATATGGAGAAGCTAGATGCTGGGATAAAGACAGCCCTCAGAAATGAATCAGGGGTTCTGACAGCCATTGTTCTTGAACTAGGAAACAGTTTGAACATGAAGGGGACTCGGTATCGGTTTCCCTTGAAATAGAGGCTCCTCTGGCATTTGTCAGAGTAATGCATTTGTGCTTATGCCAGGGTGGTTGGTAGGGGTAAGGATTTGGAAATTAGAGAGCTCATCTCCCATTCATGTATTCCCGCACTCTACTTAAATTCAGACGTCCATAGAGGATAGTGAAATGTGTTTCTCTTACTATCTTTCTGAATGTGTTTCCTTTGCTGCCTGTGTTTTAGAGTAGCTAGTGACATTTAGGTTTAATCAGCTTCAGTTAAAAAGAAAAATGATTCCTACACTAATAATTAGTGCTAGCAATATCTTTATTTTTGTCCAAAACTTTTTGCAGTTGAACTTGAATTATTGCAGAGAATCTGAGTACATATAGTAGTATACTTCCCAACCACAGCAAATGACTTGGGAAGAAGAAAGATTAGACAAGTTTGGGTCACTGTTGACTGGAGCAAAGATATTGGTTAATGTTTATTTTTTCTCTTTTTACTGTTTATAACTTTGTGACTGTATATGTGAAAGTAATTTGTGTTTACTACAGAAAATTCAGAAGTTACAGGAAAAAATTGTGAGTGTATGTGTATAAAATGGGGTAGGGGTACATACTCATATTTCCACTTGAGGCAATTATATTAATACTTTGGATCATTTCCTTAAAATCTTTTTCTATGCATCCTTCACTCTTTACATATGATTTAAAGAATGATAATAAAACAGACACCAATATATCTACCACCCAGCTTAAAAAATTGTATTTTGTTAATGTAGTGTTGACCCTAAATCTTCCTTTTCCTTTAGGAAATGGATCAGACAATGGCTATCAATGCTCAGAAGAATAAATTCTTGATTGATGGGTTTCCGAGAAATCAAGACAACCTTCAAGGTTGGAACAAGACCATGGATGGGGAGGCAGATGTAGCTTTTGTTCTGTTTTTCGATTGTAATAATGAGGTAAGAAAGCAACGATGGTCAACTGTTAGAGAAATACAAAGTGATTTTTTAAATTATATTTGCATTTTATATTGGCAGCAGTACTTTTTTGAATTGGGACACTGGGTGGTCAGAACAGCACTGTCTTTCTGTTGGAATGTTAAACACTATTTGACGTCAAGCTCATAGACTTAAAAATAGCTTTATTTTCAAAATAACAAGAATTTGTTTCATTTTTCTTTGTTTTTAAGTAATAATTGGCTTGTCCAATGTTAGGTAATATTACTTAGTATGCACTATTATCAGAGAGTGTCTTGCCTTAGAATGGTTGTTTATTGGAAAGGAAACTCATTTCTGGGGAGTTGGGAAAACTTTTGGTTTTAGGGGAACATATAAGGCAGCCTGATTTGTCTTCTCAGAGTAAGATGATCTTGAAAAAAAGCAGAAAAGAGTTTTTTTTTCTTTCTGGCATTTCTGGTAACATACTCAGGCATGCCTTTGAATAACTAGATGAATCTCTCAGAATTATTTAATTAAAAGTCCTGACTAACACCTGTAAACTTCATTAAGTGAATGCCAACAGCCTGAAAGAATAAAAATCTGAAGTACTGCCTTGAAGGAAGTTGGTACTTCTTAGGCTGAATTGCAGATGTGCCTCTGGTGGAGGGACTTGCTGCAGGCTTTGAGTTGTTTTAAAATGTAACTCTTTTTCCAACCCCCAAAAATATGTTTTCACTTATTCTTCAAAGTCAACTTTAGAATGTTACCACAGCTTTATAACTAAGGAATGTTTATTCGCGATTAACAAGGGATAGTTTATTCAAATGCAAATATGTTGATTCTTAAATATTTAGGTATTTATGGAATTATTGAAAAGTAAGCAAAAATAGAACAAAGTTTGAGGCATGTAATTCATACCTAATAAGTTAATGATATATTCGAGATGGAACCATGCATATACAGATCTTCTTTTTATTGCGGTTTGAACAAAGAATACACAGGAAAAACTGAGTCATGAATGAATTCTTATTATACTCTGTACTTATTTAGCCTAGTTTATATAAATTAAACCACATGTTTAAATTTAAATGGACTTTGCATGTTGATTAATGAATTAGACACATTGGGTTTAATGCAGGGTTTTTTTTTTTAAAAAAAACTTCAAACATTTTCTTTTCAGGTTAAAAGAATGACAAATTCATACCTTTTTTTAAAAAAATAATTTTTCATTTATTTCTCTTTTTAGATCTGTGTCGAACGATGCCTTGAGAGGGGAAAGAGCAGTGGTAGGAGTGATGACAACAGAGAGAGCTTAGAAAAGAGGTACTTCACAGTTTTTGCACATAGCCGTCTCAATCTCAGTTTGGAATTTGAGTAGCAGATTAAATACTTGTCTCATTTTGGTCCAGAAAGAAAAAAATGTCATGCTTAAATATGTAAAAATGGCTTGTCTAAGAAGGTGATAAAGGAGTCAATTGAGTCAGATCTGGTATGGTCCTCTGAGGTGTCCTATAACATGGGGGAGAATGGATGCATACTTAGAACCTTGCAATATTTGCTTCTTTGGCAGAATTCAAACGTATCTTCAGTCAACAAAGCCAATTATTGACTTATATGACGAAATGGGGAAAGTCAAGAAAATAGATGCGTCTAAATCGGTTGATGAAGTGAGTATCCCTAGCCTGCCTTAAAAATAAAAAAGTCAAGTAAAAACGTAATTTGGATAAGGGGCATGGGTTAGGCAGGAGAAATACTATGACAGATTAGTTTGCTTTTCAAGACACTGGAAACTAAATGAAAAATTAGGCTTTTTCTCTTTCTTTTCTTTTACAACTTCAGACTTGTTCTTCATAAGAAGTGGGTGGTTTATTAATTCCAAACCTCTTTTCTCAAACACTGGGAAATTGGCATTTTGAGAACCATAATTCGGACCATAATCATTTTTTAACAATCTATAATGTGAGTAGCAAGTCATCTAGCTCAGAAGCCCCAGGCTGTCTTCATCTCTTCCATCACAGAGCACACAGCTCCAGAGATGCAGAGTTTCCATGATTCAACACTGTTCTCTTCCTTCATGAATCAGTGGTCTCGAAACTGGTTTGCAAGTGCTCGCTTTGTTAGGACCTATACTAAAAAAAAAAAAAAAAAATGTGGTTAGCAAGGCCTCAATGCCCAGCAGCTATTTCTAGTGCCTTACTTAACTCACCTAAATCTTCTTTCTCTGGACCTTTCTATTTGATTGTATAGTTATTTTTAGTTTTGATCCATTGCCACTTTCTGTAGTGGTGAGGTAATACATCACCACTTAAGTGTTTTAGAATAAGACCTAGGGAAATAAGCCACTCAGTTTACATTTTATCAAATTATTGGTAGCCTATCAAGTAGTTTTGTTTTATCCTAAAAACAATAAAATTGCATGTGTTCATAACTTTATATATATTACTTATGATGTTACCTTCTAAAGTAAAATAGATGAAACTAAGAAATCATGTTTTTAATAATCCATTTTGAAAATTAATATAACCGATATATTTTTAAGCGATATGCTGTTTTAATAATGTCTGCTTTTAAAATTACTATTATCTTTTTCCTTTACAGGTTTTTGATGAAGTTGTGAAGATTTTTGACAAAGAAGGCTAACTCTAAATCTGAAAGCATCTTTGAAATCATGCTTGAATATTGCTTTGATATAGCTGCTGTCACAATCCCTTTTAAAGGCAATTTTAATGTTTCATAATTACAACACAATTAATGGCTAGAAAGTATGTAGTAAAACAAATTAAAGTTTTTATCATTTTTGGGGGGAAGGTCACAGGAATAGACAGTGAATTCAGGTCTAACTTTATCTTAGCCATGGTGCTCACAAAACAAAGAAGGATATTAGCTAGTTCTTTATTTTTATTCAAAAAGAATATCCCTTTTATAGTTTGTGCATTCTGTGAGCAAAATTTTTTAGTATATAGGTATCTCCCTTTAGTAATCACAACATGTTGGGATTAAGGATTCCTTATTTCCTCTTTTTCTTGCAGGTTTTAAATTTCCAACCTGTTAAGTGAATTTATGGACCAAATTTCAAAGGAACTTTTTGTGTAGTCAGTTCTTGCACAATGTGTTTGGTAAACAAACTCATAAAATGAATTCCTAGAAGTGTTTTAGTATTTATCAAGTAACTGACCATTTTCTAAAGGATGGTAAGAAAAGTTAGGCTTTGTTTTACTACAGCTTGTACAAAGTTGTGTGACAGGGCATACATAGTCTTTGCTTCCAGGGATCGGGATGGGGGCACTGGGGGTTCAGAGCCTGGCAGAATTATCGACCTTATTCTAACATAAATCTGATAAGGGGCAAGGATCACATTTAATAACGTGTTCCTCATGCTCTATTAGTGTTATTAATAATTAAACTGATCTTAAAAATTCCTAGCAGTGGAACCTTAAAATGCATGTACTAGGTTTATGGTAAAATGGTTTTTTGGTTTGTTTGTTTTCTTGACTAAATTTAAGGTTAGTATAAAGTCGAAGGAATCTAACAGTTAAATTTCCCATTTGTATTTTATTTTCTTGAATACTTTTTTTCGTAGTTATTTGTTTAAGAAGATTTAAAAATCATTGCACTTTGGTCAGAAAAATAATAAATATATCTTATAAATGTTTGATTTCCTTCCTGGCTAATTTTATTCAGTAAATTCTTTTCCTTCCTTCCTTCCTTTTTTCCTTCCTTCCTTCCTGCCTTCCTTCCTGCCTGCCTTCCTGCCTGCCTTCCTTCCTTCCTTTTTTCCTTCCTTCCTTTTTTCCTTCCTTCCTTCCTTCCTTCCTTCCTTCCTGCCTTCCCTCTCTTATCTTTTTTTATTTGTTTATTTTCTTTCTTTCACATCATATTGAAGCATGGAAAGGTACAGAATAAAAAAAGGTTATCAAGTCCAAAATAATTTTTTCTTAAATCTCTTCTTCCTTTAAAAATCTCTGAGAAATTTGGTTTTTCCTTTCTTACTTTTTTCTGCCATCATTAATACAAAAATGGTATCCTAGGTTCCTATTATGAGATTTATTAAAATATTTCTCATCTTCAGCATTTATACTGTTTGGTATACAGGGTTAAATCAAGCAAGGAATTTTGGCTTTGTATAATTAGATTTTATATTTAAAGTCATTGGGAATAGTGAGGACAACCTATGGATGTCTTATATTGTAATAGATTTATTTCTGTGCGTGTTATGAAATTCACTCATTAATGACAAATTTACAAAATACTCGCCATTAGAAAACAAAGTATCCATAAGTACTGTAACATATTAAGCACTAAAATTTTTATTGACATTATCTTGGTTTCTTAAAAGAGATTGTAATAAATTCTTATCTAGTGATTCAGTCCAGTCAAGAAAGAGAGATTTTAATGGTAATTTAATCAAACAGCTTTAGTATGAAGCAAGAGTAAAGACTTAAGGTTTTGAGTTCATTCCTAATTGTGAAGAAATTATCAGATAGATGGGGAATCTAAATATTTATATTGATATTGTGAAAACAACTTTAAGGTTTGTAAGAAGACTGCTGAGATGAGGTGCTTGGCTTCTTTTTATCAAATATCTTCTTGTGGCATTTGAAAACAAAACCAAGAAACATAGTAATTACTAAATTATGAAGCTTTGCTTTTTGTTTCCTTTTCAAGTAGAAAAACATGTTGGAAATATTGAGTTTAGGAGTTAATTGAGATACATCTGATTTCACAGCTTGGTCATTCCATTTGTTAAAGATGGAGTCAACCAAGAAGTTTTTAACTTTCTTGAAAGACCCCAGTGGAAGTCTTGGGAATTTTAAAAAAATTAACTGCATTATTTTCATTCAGTGATGTTGGATATATATGAGTTATTTAGTAAATAATCCCAATAAATTTTGTGCTGTGGCTTTTGCTGTTTGCCGGTTCGGATTTCTGTTCTCTCAAGCTTACTGAAAATCAAGAAGTATCATATTTAACATGTGGGTCCTCACATAGCAAAGGCAGAGTTCAGAATCCAGGAGAATTTTCTCTTGTGTGTATTCTGTTCGTGTGTCTTGAATTAAGCAGAAAGCATAATTTCATCCCATTCCTTCAAGAAGTAATCTGGATCGAGGCACAAGTAGCCTATTTCATTACCAGCCTGCAGCATCAATTCCTTGTCTCTTTGAGGGAGAACTTGGCAGCAGGCAGTGTATCTCAGGATGCGGGTTGTTTTTTGTGTGTGTGGGTTTATGGCTTTGTCCATGTAATTTAAGTGGTTGCCTGACATTCCAGTGGTCCCTGGAGATAATAGTGGCTAGAAGTATTAGCCAGGCTGGATCAGCATCCTTTCCCTGGATGTTTGGTCCTTCATCTTCAAACACATGGGAATTGCACAAGCCATAGTGCTACAGACATATTCTCTGCCTTCCAAGAGTTTTCTATCTAAAACTAAAACTCTGATGTGGATAGACCTTCAGATGTCTTCTGTTGGATCACTTCAATCATTCTTGTATAGCCTACTGCACTTCTCCCTAGTCTACCTGCATGCCTCAACTAAATTAAATACTCCTTTATTCTAAACATTTTTTTTAATGAAAGGAAGTTCATTTATTGTGTACCAAAGGAAAAAGGTAAAAATGATCCTAATCACCTATCCTTGTGATATCTACATACTCTGACTCAATGTACATACTCTCGTGGATCCAGGTCTGCTTTCCCTTGAATGGGTATGGTTATTGTTATTGTGACATATTTAATTCTGGTCCTCAGTTAAGGTCTGCCTGTCACCATCTTTCCTGTCCTGGGGAGAGCCGAAGGATTAAGTGGAATTTCTGGCTACCTCCTTATACCCCATGTCAGCCATACTGACTGCAGGCTCTCACCAGCGCTCAGACTTGAATGGGATCCCTGCTTTTTTCATTCATTTGACCAGAACCTACTTCTCTTGGGTCCCTCTTCCTCAAAGAGACTTTTCTTTCATGACCTTGTCCTCCTAAGAACCTGGCAAAAGACAAGAAGGCTTAATTATTTTGTACTATTTACAGGGTAACAAATCAACATTTTCCATGTGAAGTTCTTTCAACCACAGAAAATTGTTTTCTATTTATGATGCATTTTGTAGTAACTATGCAACTTCCTAACACTGGCCGTTGACACCCTAACCAACCAGAGGAAAAGCATCTGCAGAGGTAGTACTACATTCCACCCTAATGGTAGATAATCCAGGCAAACCTTAAGAACTGTCTTCTGCACAGTGGAATCAAGCAGTTAAGCAGTATGCCATATAAATAGCAGATGTATTCTCATTTGGTTGAATAACCACACTTAAAACGAGAAAGTAACATTCAAATAAAGCCAAGTATGTGAGCTTTGGGATGCTCATATGCTATCCTATAGAGGCTTCCTGGAAGAAATATACTCTCGGTAGCTGCTTCTATAAAATTATAGGGGAAAATTGATACAGTGGACCCAAGATGGATTTCCAAGAAAACCCTTGAGTTGATTAAGTTTCCTTGCTAGTTTGTAAACCCTTGCACTCCTTTGAGGACTCTGAGTGGAACTGGTCCTCTCATGGCCACCTGGCTCCAGAGCTAGCGGGAAAAGGTATTGAATTAGTTTAGCAGTTAGAAGCACAAAGTTGTTGGGCATGGCTTACCCTAGGTTGTTCATTAGTTTTATGAATAAGTCCTCACTTAACAACTTTAAGTGAAATGATGTATAATGAAACCAGTTTTACCATAGGCCAATTGACAAAAATGAGAAGTTTCTACAACATCCCGTCAATGTTAACGATATTGAACAAAATGTTATTTGACTATCTGGTGTATAGAAGCGTTTCTACAAGTGGCTCCAAAGCAGCTTCAAGAACTTGGCAGAGATACATGATCACGACAAAGCTGCATCAATATGGCCTTGTGCACAATAGGCACCACCATTATTTTATCCTCAACTGGGATATGGTCAAGATGGACACATTATTTACATCATTTGGTGGAGGCGGGTGGGAGGTGGGGGAGGGAGAATGCTAAAGTTTAATGGCTAAGATTGGGTCAAAATATTCCCACGTCAAGACGACCATGTTAAAACAGCTGCATCAAAATCTGGCATCAAGCGCTGTGTCAGAATGCCTGTGTCATAGCCAGTATCCAACATGATCAAGCAAAGACTATCTGTATTGCTTCCTTATCAAGGGCCTTTATTTAGATCTGGATCAGTGCTGTTTTAGGGAAAGAAGTTAACTAACTACTGGACTTGAGGCTGTTGCTACTATGTGCTAATGGAAGACGCAGAAATTTAGGGGATTGAATGGGATGAGGGTAGGGAGGGTAAAACTATTTGAATAGAGAAGCAACAGTTGGTTTAGTCCAGTTCTACATACATGATGGCTCTCATAGGAGCTTACTTATTTTACTCATAATCACGCACACCAAACACCATTTCCTAATCTGTTCTAAAGCCTCAATGATTGTAGACCAGATTCCCTCTCTTATCCATGAGTATTTTGTTGATGAAACTGGGTTTCAGGAATGTGACTCCATTAATACCATCTATCTTCCTTTAACTTGTGATTTGAGTAATTTTATGGATAGTTTTGATTTTAGCTTGTGTATTTGACTTAAATTAGCTGTTTATAGTCATCAGCTAAATTATGTAAAGATACACAGATTATGGTCAATTGTTAAAATAACTAGATGCATATAGTAGGCATTATTACAGTCTGATCACATTCGTGCAAGGACCTTGCTATCTTAACTGGTTACATTAGCAAGTGAGATTTCAGAGATGCTAACTAACTTGTGACTGAGATCAGGGATTTTATTACAGGAAATCTGTATCTTCCTTTGGCAATGTGTCACAGGACCAGGAGATGACAATAGCACTAACATGATGACATTACAAAAAACTGGCTGGCCATTCATTCAAGATATGTTTGAGACAGATTTATAAAGGATACAACAATCAGTAACACAACCCTTGCCCTCAACAAGCTCACTATTTAAGCTCAAGTCTAGTGGTTTCTTAACTGTATTGTGTTTCTGTATAGTGCTTTTAATGCTTTAATGCAAACTTTTTACCTCTGTGATCTCATTTTGTTTTCCAATGAAGCAAATTGAGATGGTGATTTTCCTCTTTCATGGATATTTAAACTGAGGCCCAGGGAGTCTGAGTCAATTGCCCACCTGCATGCTTTAGCTAAATTAAATACTCCTTGCTTCGAAGCAGTTTTTGTTTGTTTAAATGAAAGAAAGGTTTTTATAGCTAGATAGTCAGTGAGTCTGGAACTGGAACCCTGATCTCCGGGCCTTATGAGATCTGCCCAGAGATGTGATCACAGGCTGTAATAATGCCTTCTCGTCTTTCTAGCAGCCCCTGCTGCCTATCTGTAATAAAGCCCAGTTTTAAAGTGTGACCTCTTAAGACCCCACCATGTTTCCTCAGTCATTAGCCTATTACCCTCATTTATGTATTCTATTGCACATATGTGCAATTTGTAAAGTTATTTTTTTTTTTTTTACTTATTGATCTCCCTTGCTAGATTATAAGTGCCAGGACAGCAAAAATGTCTGTCTTTTACATCTATTTTCCAGTGCCTGCACATAGTAGGCACGCAGTAAATATTTGTTGAAAAAATAACCTGAAAAGGAAAATTATTTTGACTGTTGCTATAGCTACAGGTTGACTCACCGAACTTTGGACCCCAGTTGGGTCTGCGAGCAGTCTCCTTAGGATTCCCCTTTCGTTCCCCCTGCAGATTGGAAGTGATAACATGAATACTGAGGATGGGAGGGGAGATGAATTTTCGACCCCATCAGCCTCTTTCTACTTCTAGCACACAACTCATAGAAAGATTTCAAGTGTGACTATCTTGGAAGGAAACAAGGAAAAACTGGGACCAGAAAGCAATGTTTTGTTGAAAATCTCACCCGACCATCCATAGTGCAATCTAGTTGATAGACTTTTGACCTGTTGTATTTCTAGTTCAGTGTTACTGTGTTATGACATAAAATCTTTGCTTTAGGAAGACTTTTTATAGTTTCCGATCGTGCTACAGATCTGAAGCTGCTTAGTATATACATTTCTACGGGAAACCTTGTAAGAGGACAGTGCATGCTCGGCTTTCACTGACTGTATTTATTGAATTGGGGAAGAACAAAGTGAGAAGCTTTCAGCCTGCTTTCTCCTCTGTGGTTATGCATTTTAGTTCTTGATCAATGGAGTCTTTGGGAAAGAGGGTTTACAGGCCTTAGTTGTAGTTCTCTATTATCTTAATGACCTGGCACGGAGTAGATTCTTACTACATTTTATGATTAATACGTTGCCTATACATTTTATTGTATGTTGAAAAAAGGAGAGTGTCCACCTCAAAGTCCTCCAGACAGTAGTCAGAAGCAGAACTAGGCCTACCATCCAGCTTGCCTTCCTCTCGGCCCATTCCTCAATACCAGCATGCTTCAACCTCCGTCATTCCCTGCAGGGACCTGGAAAAGCAAAGTAATATCTTGGGATGTTTCAGGGCCACTTCATTCAGTGTGTTGAGCATATACTTTAAACCACATTAAGAAACAAACCAAATGCTTCAGGCTCCACCCCCAGAAATTCTAACCTAATTTTGAAGTTTCTCCAGGTGAATCTAAACCAGTGGTTCTCAAACTTTCAAGTGTATCCAAACCACTTTAAAGTCTTGTTGAACCCAGTTGCTGGGCTCACCCCCTGAGTTCCTCGCTCAGTAGATCTGGAGTATGGTCCAAGAATTTGCATGTCTTATATCAAGTTCTGGGTGATGCTGATACTTTGTGAAACACTGCACTAAACAAAGTGACCAGAGCAGACATTTGGAAACTCCCAGCCCTGCATCTCTATGGGCAAAGAACCAAGCCTTCTTGGTCTTTGTATCCAGTGCCTAGGATAGACTAGGTACATAGTGCTTGATAAACTGACAAATTGGTAATGACCTTAGTGAAAGCTCACTAATCAAACAGTTGCCTCGTTTTTGAAGCTCATGGTTTGAGGCAGGAAAGTACTGCAAGAAAATCACAAATCTTCTCCCCCTAAAGAAGTTGTCTAATGAATACCAACTTGACATAGAATGACTGCTTTGATCTCACTTGGCAGCTACTACTGTCTTAAAAAGTGAGGAGAGGTCAGGGGCCCCTATCAATCTCCAGACCTCTGAAGGGAGATGGAGTAGATGTGGTGGTCAGTGTGGGCCTGAGGGCAGGTAGGGCAGTGGAAGCAATGCAAGAGAGACCTTTGAAAGAGCCGCCCAACAGTGACACTATTGGGCTGCTTAGAGATGTGATGAGTTCCCCATCATTGGACGTATGCAAGCAGAACGTGAATGCCTACTTGGCAGGATGTCCTAGAGTCTCGTGGCCCTGCGATTCTGTGGCTTGGGACCATCTTGTTCGAGCTGTCACTATCTAACTCTTTAAGTCCACCTGGAACCCCAGCCACATTCTCTGGGCCCTCTTGAAACCCAGGACACAGACCAGTTCCCTGTCTATGGAAGCAGGGGAAGGCTAAGGAACATCATGAGCGTCTGTGCCTTCCCACAAAAACCCAAATACTGAGAGATTTCCCTTAGCTTTTGTTTTTGCCTCCCTGGGACAGGTACTCAATAAAGTTTGCTGGTGGCCGTGCTGCTGGTGGTCAGAAGGTTCCTGGTTTGTATTGGAAGAGAAGAGCGGTGTATCTGGGAGGAAAACAGCAAAAGGTTGATGGTGAGGATGAGTGAAAAATGAGGGAGACACAACTAACTGGAGGGGTGGGAGTCCACGTACTAAACAATGGGAGATTGGAATATGCAAAGGCGGGAAAATATATTTAATAACAGGTAAAGGAATCGGATTTGTCTCGTATCTGATTAGCTGGGTCCAGACTAGAATGCTGGGTAACTGCTAGGCTGGATGAGTCCGTTTGACAAAGGCTTCTCAGATTTGGCCCTACTTCCCTCCTTCCCCTCTCTTTATTCTCCTTTCTCCTCCTTACTGTAAGCTGTCCCTTGAGTTCTATTCTGAACCCATAATGGTTTTTCCATATCACTATGGACAGTTTGCAAACTGTCCCTGGTTTGGCCTGAGTGGGGCTGGGTTCAGGGCCGGCCGGCTCAGGAGAGTTGGGGAGAGGAGGTGGCTCCCAGCAATAAGCAACCCACAGAATTGTGTCTGTTATTTAAGAAAAGTTTCTGGGTTTTCGGCTAATTGCAAAAATACATAATGGATGCTTTTCGCATCTGCTAGTTATTCTGGAACAGGACTGCATCCAAGAGCAAACTTTAAACAAACAATAAGATTATAGAGCTTAACTATTTCAATGTGTAACAGAAAAGAAAGCCAAGGCCCCAAAAGTTACATTAACACACATGCACTCAGACACAAGCAATCACACCAACAGATACATACACATACAAACATACAGATGAACATTTTGACACTAGTGCTCACAAAAGCATTCTAGTGCATAAATGCATGCATGACTTGCACACATGAGCCCAGTCACTGGCACCAATATACATGCTCTCAGACACATACACAAATGCACATGCATATGCTCATAAACATGTATACACCTACACATTTGGGTAACACAGCCACACAGACACACAACCCCAGACACATACATTCTCAAAAGTCATTTTTGCTCTAATGAGTAGTCTTCCTTGGTAGGAAAGTGGGTGCTCCCAGTGGAGAGGTAACTGAAGCACTCAATTAGCTGGGTATTGTCTGTTCGTGGTAGCAGGTGTAGTTACTCAGTGTGGCCACCAAGGGGCACCCGGGATCCATCCTGCAGCCACCTTTCCCTGGTTCTGCAGCCCGTTAGTTATTTCTGCACTCACAAGCCTGCACCTTCCCGTTCCGGATCACTGCAAGCCTGGAAGGCTCTTGGCTTCCAGCCCCAGTCTTCTAGGATCCAATGTACTCATTCTCACCTTTTCCCTCTCCCAAACCACTGAAACAACCACAACTCCCCATCCTTGCTGCTCCTAGCTGAATGCATACTTCAGAGCCCCCTGCTCAGTCCTGAGATTATACTTGGAGAAACAAATCTGTCAGGTCTTGATCATAATGTGGCCTCCCCCAAAACCTTCTCTTCCAGGAGCAGCTGTGAAAAGCCCACCTACTTTTCAAAGTCAATTTCAGCATCTCCAAATAATGGACTGCGAAAGTTAACAATGCATGGTAAAATAACTGAATGAATGAATGAATGAATGAATGCCCAGCTCAACACCTGACTCTGCCTTCCCTACTAACCCCAGCTGGAGAGGTCTCTCATCCTCCAGCACCTGCCTCCAAGTTCTTGTTGTGTGTGATTCTATGAAACAAATCCTGGTTTCAAAACACAGGCTAGGATAGAAAGTCCAAAATGTCATTAAGTCAATTCCTTCAGCCTCCCTGACAGGTAGCTATCCTAGTAACAGAGAATTCGCCCTCTCTGAGCAGTCCCCACTGAGTGGCTCAGAATTCTAGAAAGTTCCTCTATTTTCCTTCTCCATAAACATTCTCAGAGCTCCTTCTCCATGGCAGGGGCTGTGGCAGGCTCTGAACATGCAAGACTTCTGCCTTTCAACAAGCTAACAGTCTAGTGAGGGCCTTTAACCAGGGGTACAGCATGTACTAATACAGCAAGTGAGGCAAGGAATTGGGGAAACATTTACAGAGGGAGTGAGAGCTGAATAGAGACTCAAAAAATGAATAAGAACAATAATTACAGTTCTGTCTGTTGAATGTTTACTGTGTTTGTGACAGTTAATCGTCATAGAGGAAAAATTCTAACCCAGGTCTGCCTGTCTGCTGAGAGCTTAACCACTAGTCCAGAACACCTCTTATGACATAGACAAAACAAGAGTTTGGTGTCAGGCAAGGTGGGGAAGGGCATGCAGGTGTTTTAGTTTTCTATTGTGTAACAAGCCATAGCAAACTTGCGATGTAACACCCTCATGTTACCTCACTGTTGTTTAGGTCAGAAGTCTGAGTTCTCTGTTCACAGTATCACAAAGCTGAAATCAAGATATCAGCTGGGCCTGGCTCTCATCTGGAGGCTCAGGAAAGAATCCACTTCCAACCTGACCCATGCTATATGCAGAATTCAGTTCCTCGGGGTTGAAGGACTGATGGTCATGCTGCTGGTGATCAGGAGGTGCCTGGTTTGTACTGGAAGAGAGGAGCTGTGTGTTCCAAGGCACTAGAATTAGTGGGGCACTCTTGGCACGAGAGGCTGGGCTTGGATCCTTTCCACATGCCCCCTCCATTTTCCGAACAACAAAGGCAGATGGGATCTTCCTCATGCTTCCAAGCTCTGATTTTCTTAGCCAGAAAATCAAGTCTTCTGTGGTTTGGTGATAGATGCACTCTAAAATTAGAAACTAATAAACTGTGTTTTTTGTGTAATTGTGTTAGTATCCTTCGCGGCAGAGCTGGTAGTTACTACGTTGCATTTCCTTTCTTACACCACTTTTTCGTTTCTGCAGTTCCTGCCTTTAGCTTTCCCTCACGTTAATCCAATCTTTCTTTCATCCACAGTTCCTCTCTCCCCAGAGACCTCCTTCGAAGACCCTCTACTCTCCTATTCCAGTCTGGTCTGCTAGTGTTCAACCCCGCAGCACATCTGTCACACTGACTTCCTTTCACAGCTTTCTGCACGGAGTCCACTCTTTTCTGAAACTCATGTTTTCCTCTTGCATGGTTTATGTCCATGTTTGCATGGAGCACGCCCTCCAAGTAACCGCCTAAGGAAGGCTGCATGGGACATATATATTCTGACTTTTTATATGTCTCCATATGTCTTTATTATATCCTTAAAATTGATAGTTCAGCCTACGTGGAATTCTAGATTGAAAATTATGTTCTCTCAGCACTTTGAAGCATTTCTCCAGTGACTTCTCACATCCAGTGCTGCTGCTGAGAATGCTGAAGGCATTCCGATTATGATTCCTTTGTGGCCTTTAAATTTTTTTTTTTTCCATTTCTCTCCTCTGAAAGCTTTTAGATCTTCTCTTTATCCCTGTGTTCAAAAATGTCAGGATATTGCACTATAGTGTGGGCCATTTTTTAAATTCATTTTTGGGGCACATATTAAACTTTTTATATGGAGACTATGAATTTTATTTATGAGAAACTTTCATATGTAACATTTAAATAATTCTCCATTTTAATCTGTTTCCCTGGAATTCCCATTTGTTGGATTTTAAACTTCCTTTATGTCTCATTTTCTACCTCATTTTTATTTCACTCTGAGACATTTTTATAACTTGAAAACATTCTATTATCTATTAATTTTAAAAAATGTATGTATGTATATTTTATATTAAATTATATATTAAATTTTCAAGAGCTCTCTCTTGTTCTTTGGGTTTTTTTTGTTGTTGTTGTTTTTAAATTCATACCATCAGTTTTTTGAATCTCTGGGAGGAGAATGTAAAAAAAAAAAATTTTTTTTTCTTTTCCATTTCCATTTTTTCCATTTCCTCTGAGGTCATTTTATTTGTTTGTCTTACTTTCTTTCAGTTTGGAGGCTTTCCTCAAATGTGTGGTAATCTTTGTCCATTTATATTTAAGAACAGAGAACTAAGAAGCTTGCCAATTCGCGAGTATGCCTTAAGTTGACTAGGAACCACTATAGCAGGGGACTTCCTTTCCCCACTCCCACCCCAATGACAGAGCATGAAGGTCTTTCTTCTGAGGACATTAGGTTTCTCCAGAAACTCCCTGATCTCCCACCTGGAGGGTAGTTCCTGGAGTCTTGGTGCTCCGTGCCTAGGTATAAGGAGAGACTGTCCAATGTACAGATTTTCAATGAATCCCTGTTTTTAAGCTCTATGTCTTGCTGGTTCTTCCAGCACTTCCCTTCCTGGCTATGTCTTCCTCTCTGTACTGTACGAAGGCTCTCTCTGCCCTGCTGCATCAGTTACCACTCCTCCATCTGCTTTCTGTTGTCCTGAAATTTGTTGTAATATCTTGTCTAGTGAGATTACTTCACCCATTATCTTTATTGTTGTAGGTATATAACCTTTTTACTCCTTAAGAGTCATTTTAGAAGACTTTTAAAAAAGGAGGATGAATAAGCAGTCAATTTATCACCTCTGGTGACACTCAGCCTAACCTCTTTCTTCTATCCCTCTCATTACCACATTGTCCCAAACGTGACATCCTCAAAGTATGTCGCAGGACCCCCATGCTCACTTCTCCTCCCTATCCCCAGACACCTCTTCCTCACCTTTCAAGGCTCTCTCCTCCTCCCAAAGGACTGGAGACTTCTCTACTCTGAGGGTGCCTGTCATGTGAGGACTTCCAGGATATAGTCTCTGTTGGTTCATACCTAAGAAAAGAAGAGTAAATAGTGAGGTTTTGGTTCTAGGACTTGTTCTGGGGAAGCTATATATCAGACACGAGCACAGTTCTCACATGTCTTGAGCCCCTAAAATGATCTCCTGTTACTTGCTGGCAATAGTAGCACAAGAGTGACTCTCCTGCCTGAGACAGGCCAGCTGTGGCTGGGAAGAGGCTGCTGCTACCTGTGCTGCACCCTCCATCCCCAGACTGGACAATGAGCCTGTGCTCATTGAGGGGTCCATTGCTGTCCCTGACCTATGAGATTATAAAGACGGGAAGTGGCCCCGCATCCCAGATCTGCATGGGACAGGCCTGCTGGCCTGGGTGCTATCCCTCAGCCTGGCTCACCAGGTGTTCCCAGCATCCTGGAGGGCTCCACCTAGAGGGTACCCTGCCAACAGGCTCTGGCCAACCATCCAGGTTTGCTCAGTTTGCTCAGTACTGAGGCGGCTTCCCAGGATGTGAGATTTTCAATGCTGAAACTGGAAAGTCCTGGGCAAACTGGGAAGAATTAGTCACCCTACCTGCAGAGAACTATTATTCCCCTGCCTCTTGCCCCACGTCCCCAACTTCAGGCAGGTTTCCACAGAGGAAGGTGTGGGGCCGTACTGACTGTTCTAAGCTGGTTGCCCAGGGTCCCAACTGGGTTCCTCTAACCAATTCCTAAATATAGGCTCGCTTCTCATTGATGAGCTGTAAAAGACAGTTCAGCTTCGCCTAGGCTGGAAGCTCCTCTGCAGCCTCCCTCACGGCCCTTCAGCTCTGCTTGTGCTCCCTGACATGGCAGCTGGGCACATCCAGAGCAGCCTCTCTCACAGCGCTTTCCTGATACTTCCCCTCAATGGTCCCAGCAGTGACCTCAGAAATCACAGAAATCGAGTTGGGTTCCTCTTCTCATCTAATAACGTGATAAAATAATGAATGTAAATAACATTTACAAACCACTTATTATGCATCAGGTCTCATGCGAAGCTCTTACTATGTGTCATCTCATTTAATCTTCAGAAGGACCTTAGAGGTGGGTATTATCATTCTCCTTTTGTAAATGAGGAAATAAATCTCAGAGAGGCTAGCTTGCCCAGAGTCACACAGCTATAGAAATAGAACTCAAACCTAAAAGCATCTGATGCCACAGTCTAAGAATTTAAATGGTCTCAAAACATCCAGTTTAAGTCCTGCTTTCTCCAGAAGATCTTTGACAGAAAATCCAACTTGTAACAGCTTAACTCTTTAGGACATTATTTGTTTCCTTAATAAGTCCAGAGGGCATAGCCCAGGGCTGGCGCAGCGGCTCATAGATCACAAGAGCCGTGACTCTTTCTTTTACCACATCATCTTCCTCAGGGTGGGTACAGTGATTACATTTGCTAAAGATGGATGTAGTAGTATTCCCATGCTACTTGCTCTTCTGCAATGTGACCTTACTATTCGCTCCTCAAGTGGTAGAGTCTAATGCTTTTCCTCTCAAATCTGGGCTGGCCTTAGTGACCAGCTTATCCAATAAAATGTGGTAGAAATGACAGTTTGAACTTTCAAAGTTAGGTCACAAGCCTTGCAGCATTTGAGCCTTTTAAAATGCTTAGTGCTTAGACACTTGCCCTTGAAAACCAGCTACCATGCCGTAGGATATGCAAGCCCCATGGAGAGGCCATGCACTAGTATCCTGGTCAAGAACCCTAGCTGGACATCCAGCATCAACTACCAGCTGTGTGCGTGAGCAACCCAGGACATCCAGCCCAGTCAAGCCGTCAGATGCCTGCTGGCCCAGCCTCCATCAGACTACAACCATATAAGAGACCTTAAGTGTAAACCCTCTAGTTGAGCCCAATCAACCTAAAGAATGGTGATGGAGAATAAGAAATTGTTGTTTTAAGATACCGAATTTTGGGGGTGATTTGTTATGCAGCAGTAGATGATTGGAACATTTGGCTTCTTCCTCTAGCATGTTGCTCCAAGTTAGAAGATGACCGCCTCAGCTCCAAGCATCATTGCAAACGACCACATTTAAAATCAGAAGTGAGGGAGTGGGTACGGAGCAAAGGTTTTCTCCCTGAGCGACTTAAAGGAGGAGGAATATCTTACCTAGAAGTATCCAGCAGCATCTCCCATGTATCTCATTGACCAGAACTGGGTCGTGTAGTTTCTCTTAACCATTAGAGAGGCTGGGTACAGCCTCTTTAGTGGGAGGTATGCAAAAGGAAAAGAGGCTGGGAATGACTGTTGGGTGGGCAGCCAACAATGTCTACCATACTCGTTGATGTGGTGGTTGTTCTAGGAGAAAGAAGAATCAGGTGGGAAAATGACCCATGCTAAAGAAGAAGCCTTCACTGCTCCTCTCCGAAGCACAGCTGCCTCAGTTTACTTATTAAGAAGGAGTTTACTGAAAGTTCCTTCTTTAGATAGGAAGCATGCTGTAATGGCTGTAGTCTTGCTGCGAGAGGGGAACCTGGCTCTGCTGCTTGCTAGTGAGGCAATATTGGTGGGTCGGTGCCCCATTCTGTGCCTTACTTTCCATCCTCTTCTGTACAATGAAAGATTCCACCCAACTCCTTCAGGCTATGAGAAGCCAGGGCACAAGGCAAGGGCTGGATGCTTGATGTGTGTGGAGGCTATGCATTGCCCAAGTCAAGCTCAGCAGAGCCTGCCTCTAGCCACATATGTTGGGATTTGCCAAACAAACCCTAATCACTTAATGAGAAATGAAAATGGTGTCTGGTTCCTCTACTTAATTGCTCCTTTGAAAACAACACACAGGAGGTTTATAGTAATCACCATAATCGCCTCATAAAAACCCGAGAATTTGATGACTGACATGCCTCATTTCTGGGAGGAATTAGAGGCAAAATTAAGGCAAGGAATTCCTGGCCTGGGTTGGCCTTGGCTCCCTGGAATCCAGGACTTTGCCCACAGAGAGGCTGCCACCCTGGACAGCCTCCTGGCCCCAGACAAATATTGCTCCAAATGCTCTGTCGCCAGTTTCCTCGCACGCCTGGCTACCTGGGGCTCGTCTGTCATCAGTACTGCAGGTGGAGGTAGACTGACGCACCGAGAAGGCCTGCTACCTCTGAGGGTCAGATGGAGGGCCTGACAGAGGAGACGGGAGCCTTGATGAGTCTACGTGTAACATCTGAGCTAAAGGAGGAGGAGAGGTCAACAAACACATAGGCCATCCCTGGCCTACAGAAAGCCACGACTCATTGGTTCTTCTGAGGCCATCCAGTCTTGACATGGGCCTCTCTTACGAGATGTTATGACCTCCTGGGACATTTATTAAGATACCCTGACAGCAAGAAGTTTCACCCTCTGCTCAGAAGATATCTGTTCCTCTTCATTTCCTCATAACTGGACTCAGAATCCCTCAGTGTCAAGGTTAGAAATGCCCTCCAGGTTTGCCTCTCCAGCTTCTCCCCTCGATTGCGATTCCTTTCTCTCTTCCTTCTCATTGTCCTCTTCTTATTCATTCAAAAATATCTCTTTAATCCCTAACGTGTGTCAGAAATGATCAATTCTTACCACAGTAGCCAGAGTGGTCCTTTTCAAACCTAAATCAGATCAAGTTACTCCTCTATCACGCTCCAGTGGCCTCCCAAATCAAAGGGAAGGCCAAACCCCTCCAGTGTCTGACGCAGCTCTCGTGCCCTTTGCTCACCCCGCCCCAGTCACACTGGCTTTCCTCTTCCTGCAAGATGCCAGGGACCTTCCTGCCTCAGTGCTTTTGTACTTGCTGTTCCCACTGCCTGGAATGCCCTTCCCCCATGTACCCTCTCTTACTTTCTCCCAGGCCCTTCCTGGCCCCGCTATATAAAATTTCACCTCCACCCTCCAACTAGCCTCCCCTACTTTTCTGTCCATCATGCTTGTTACCGTTGAAGACTAGAAGGTTTGCTTATTACCTGTCTACACTAGGAGGTAAGATCCAAAGGGCAACAATTTTTGTGGCTCTTGTTCTCCATTGTATCCCAAATACCCACCTCAGTGGCTGTCACGTACATAATGGGCTCTCAGTAAACATTCGTTGAGGGGATGAACAAATGGGGATAGTGCAGTGAGAAAGATAAAGCCCCTACCTGCTCTCATGGAACTTAATAGTCTCAGGGTAGAGGAGACATTAGGCAGATAGTCACCCACCAGACTAAGAACTGCACTGTGATACATGCTGGAGGGTAAGTGGCCGGTGTAATAAGGGTGATCTGGCTGTGGCCGAGAGGCCAGCCTGCGGAGCCCTGAGAGCTGCGTGAGAGAAATGGACGTGTAGGGTGAGGAGAGTTTGAGGACACGATACCTGGGGAGGAAAAGGTGCTGGAGAAGGTCAGGTTGCCTAGACCCTCGAAAGGCAATGAGATTCCATGATGAGAGGGCGGCCATCTACCTACCCACTGGGTTCAAGTCCCCGCTCTGCCACTTCCTAGCTGTTCGCCCTGGGGCAAGCCGCCGCAGTGCTAGAGCGAGTTTCCTTTTCTGCAAGACAGTGAAGGGGAAAATGGCTCGTAGGCTTGTTGCGAGAAACAATCGAAACGTTTGTCAGAGCTGGAATCTGTAGGCACTCAGCGAGTGCTAGCTCACGCCTTGCTCCTTTCCCTTTCGTCAAACCCCTCAGCATCCAGTCTCTTTTCATCTGGCCCTTCATGAGCCTTGGAGAGTGTGGTACGAGGAAAGGGAGCATCTGATTCACCTGAATGTAAAACTCAGGGGATGAGGTACCTCCCAGGCTCTATCTCTGCCTCTCTGTTTTCCTTCCTAGATGGGCCTTACGTGCCCCTCTGATCGGACAGGCGAAGACATAGCTGCTCACAGCACCTGACAGGTCTTGCCATGTGAAAAAAAAAATCCCCAAATTCCCAAGAGAAGGGGATTGGCCCAACTGATGCGGTGTCCAACTCTGGCCCAATCAGCTTTGGGAAGTGGAGTGGGGTCACATAGTACTAATATGACTGCCAGGTTACTCCTCTGAGGGTTTTTGGTGGGGGTAGGAGCTGCTCTGAGAGAAGAAAAATTGTCATGAGCATAGCAGATACCTCAAAGAGTCCTCTTACATATCTATAATGTCATGTGGCTGGCTAAATGCTCATGAATTCCAGTTCCAGACTATTCTACTGACCTCAGGCAAGTCCCTACCCTGCAGTTTCTTAATTTGTATACAGAGGAGGGTGGGACTAAGTGTTCTGTTGTGCTTTTTAACTCTCTGAGACTTCGGGCCAGTAACTTATCCTTTTTGAACCTCAGTTTCCTCATGTATAAAATGGGAGTGATGATATCCACTTCACAGAGTATATTATAACACATGGGTTGGGTAGAGAGATGCCCAAGAAATCTAGTGACTCTACTAGATTTAAATTGGGTGACTGCCCAGATCGCAATGATATCCCCTAAAAGTCAGGCTGCGATACCCCCATGTGTTTGGGAGAATTGCTCCTCCTCTAATTCGGAGCTGCCATCCTCCAACAGTGATTTGTCAAGGGGTGAGCATGGGTCTCAAACTGGATCACTCGCCGTGCTTCTCTGAAGCTTTGTTTCCATCTGCAGCTCTTTTGTGTCCATCTGTAGAACTGTGAGGATAGGAGCACGAAGCTGCCCATTGCCAGGTCCCCGACCTCGTGGAGAAAGTGGCCTGTGAAAATGAAGCTGACGTGAAGAGAATGTTTGAGCACTTGGTTCCAGATATCTCTAAATCCAAGTTCATCGTTGCCATGATTTATGAGCTAACACCCCCTACTCATTTTTCTTAAGTTAGTTTGAGCTGGTATTCTGTCACTTGCAGCAATGACCCCCGATACTATCTTTTCCCTTCCCTAAACTCCTGCAACCTGTCCCCTTTATCTCTGATGCTCTATTACTACAGTCATCAATTTATTCACTCCATCAATTAGTCAGTCAGCAAACACTGTTCTGTCTGTCCCTGGTCTTATATTGGACACTGGGATTCTTGCTAGAGAAATAATTTACATCTCCATTTCAAGACTTACAAAGTTAGGCAGAGGAGGGAGCTAAGCAAGCATTCAGTACTGAGTGGGTAAATGGCTTTGACTGAGGGAAGCACAGGTGCTGTGGGGAAGTCAGAGAAGGAGAAGTATCCCTGTTTGGAAGGCTTCCTGGAGGAGTTGGCATGAGCTGAGTTTTTCAGATGGGGGTGGGCATAGAGAGAGGATAAAGGGCATTCCAGGCACAAGAACCTACCTTGGTAAAGGCCCAAAAGGGAATGAATGAGAGAAAGTGGCAGCCTGGAGCTAGAGGAGAAGGGCCACGAAAGATGAAATTATTTGTATTTTCCATCCATGTAACTTCAGGGGGAAAAAAACAAAGCCCTCCATTTTTTAAGCTTGGAAAGTCCCCAGGGTGGAGTCTTTGAACAGGGATGAAAAGAAGTGACTCTTGACCACAGTAAAGCACTGGAGCGAATGATTCTTCCCTCAGTAGGCCGCCCCACTGATCTTCTGTCCCATCAGGGCAGCCATGCTCACAGTCACCTCCAGCAGCTGGTCCTGTCTGTTGGACCCATCTAAAAATAGTTAGCCTAACACCAAGCAGACAGCAGAAAAGCAGCCCAAGTTAAGCCTGGGAGGAGCGTAAATTTCGCCCCCTCATAGAAAACATACTCATTACATTCTGAGCAAAGGCAGTTCATAATGCACCCTGCAGAAAATATGCAGTTATTGTCCCCAAACATGCCAAAACTCTACTAATGACTGCACGCCTGCTCCAAAGCAAAAACTGTTCCAGATGCTGCTTCTTGCCTCTAGGAGAGTTCTTCCTCCCGCCCAAAGGATTCTGGACTCTTTCGTGGGTTCTAGTCCTTCGGGAGACATATGGTCAGCTGGGGGGTCTTTGGGTAAGTGATTGCCCTCTCTGGGCCTCATAGTAACAGGCTAGGGGTCTTTGCTTTAATAGGCTGTTGTGGAGACTATGCCTGCTTGCTGGGTGGGGGCAGGAGAAGGATGTAGGCAGGAAGCCAGTGCTTTAGGTGACTTAGGGCTGAGGGAGGTAGGCTGTAAACTTGAGTGTTTTCAGTTTCTATATCTATCTGGTGGTAATATCTGTAAGGAAGCAGTAATTTGCAAACTCGAAGTGCCAAACACACTCAGGAATTGGACAAGCATTGGGGTTTGGAACTGTCTTTGGCTGAGTGACTCAGGGCAGCTCCCTCCACCTCCATGAAGCTGCACTCCCTCATCCGTAAATGGGAAATAGTTCTGAAATTAGCATTTCTTCCCCCTCTGGTGGAATGGACCCAATCTCACTGCAGGACATTAGATTCAATTTTTCCCATTATAAATAACACGTGCTGACCATCTTTTGAACATGCATCGTTGAGCATGGCCCTCAAGATGAATTCCTAGCAGCAGAATTACTAAATTAAATTGTACCATCTATGGAATAGTGTGCTGTATAACGACATTTTGGTCAATGACAGACTGCATAGATGACAGTGGCCCCAGAAGATCATCATAGAGCTGAATTTCCTGTAAGATATAGAAAGATATGTGGTTCAGGAGGAATTTCTTTTTCCTCTGATGGAAGCAAAATCTGTGAGGCTTAGCAATAGACTCCCTCTTACTCACAATACCTCAATTTTTTGAGTGTACAGATGGTATCCCGATCAGTCAGCCAGGGACCTGTTTAGCTCAGAGGAGCCTTGTCCCCAACCCTACATATTCAGAGGGCACTACAGCCCTCCCAGGTCCAGCTTGATTGTCTTCCAAGTACATTGCTGTAAATCTTTGTTGAGGATATAAGATCCTGTACAAAGACATCGGTCCACAGGAGCTGCCTTAACAAGCGCTACGTGCCACTTCCACTTTCAGGAAAAGTTTTCTGTGGTAGTGGGAGCCAGCCAGCCTGTTCTTGAACTTTGGAAATGTTTTTAGGTTGTAATGATGTAAAGCACAGATGAGAGAGAGAGAGAGAGAGAGAGAGAGAGAGAGAGAGAGAGAGAGAGAGAGAGAGAGAGAGAGAGAGAGTGCACGCGAGCACTTTTTAAGAGATAGGTTAAACAAAATCAAGAACAAATTTTCAAAGTCAAAATACCAAGTCCTCAGTTCTATCCCCTCTTCATGTTAAACACTTTTTTTTTTTAATGAGTACCACAAAGTTCCTAATCCAACATGCAAGAGCTAAAACCACATTGCCATGACAATCCCCTGTGTTCCTTTCTCACTCCATCTTGGTTCCTTATTCCTACTGAGCATCAGGTCACCTCTCACTCCCTGCTGACAGTCATTATTACGTGACCTATGCCCAACCAGGCCGTTTCTCTCAATATTTCCAATCAATCCAGCCCACCTCCCTGTTCATGGAGCAGCATGGACCACTTCAATGTTCTATTTCTGACCCTGTCAGAAGGAAGCAGGGGAAAGTTTGTGGGACAGTGTTTACAAAGTCTATAGTAGTGACAGCAATGTCCTAGGCTTTCACATTTACTCCTACACACCCAGAGCAACTTCCAGTTCTACAAACTCCATTCATGGTAAGTGCCCTCTATAGATGCACCATTTTTTATCTTTTATACTGTATTTTTACTGAACCTTTTCTAGGTTTAGATACATACTTACCATTGTGTTGTAATTGCCTATAGTATTGGCCACATGATATGCTCTAGAGGCTTGTAGCCTAGGAGCAATTGGCTATACCATACAGCCTAGGCGTGCAGTAGGCCATAGCACTTAGGTTTGTGTAAGTGCACTCTGATGGTCACATGATGACAAAATCACCCAACGAGGCATTTCTCAGAATGTATCCCCATCTTTAAGGACACAGGTCTGTATTAAAACTCAGGAAGAAACAGGGAGAGTCCGGCCTAACTCACAGGGCCACTGTATTAGAGATGTTATATAAGGCTCTGGTCTAGTGCTGGTCACAGGCATGGACTCCATGAGTGTGAGCTAAGGGGTCCCAGAGAAAGGACAGGGAAATACCTGCTTTTCCTCCTCCTAGAGGCCCTGCCTTCTAGGCCATCCCTCCCTGGAGCCTCCTGACAGCCACAAAGGAGAGTCTCTGTCTTGTCCGAGCTAAATTATTTTAATCATTGGAGTCTTGCCAAGTGGTGGGCTGGTGACTGTTTAACAGCTGGATCTTGGGAGTGGAAAGTAGGTTCTGATTTGTAGTGTTTGTTAATTTCTGTGGTATAAAAGCTCTCATTATGGCTGATTTCAAACTACCAACATGTCTCCGAAAACAGAGTTGGGAGGAGATTCACATAATCTCACAAGCTGATCCAGCACCCCTAGTTCTTGTCTTTTGACCTGCCCAAGTCTCCCTCTTCTTAATCCCTCCCCAAGAATTCCCTACCCTGAGGCTCATCCAAGGTGACAGAACATAGACTGAGAATTTCGTGGGAGGTAACTGTTCCTGGAGAATGAGAATATCCTTTCCTAGTTCTCTAAATAAGAAACTGAGGCTCGAGGTAGTCAAGATGACTGCCCAGGTCACCTAGCCAGATGACCCTTCACAAGGTGTTATTCCCTGGTCCCTGCTTGAAAACCCCTGCTTCTCAGATGGGAAACCCTGTTTTCTGCCTGTGGATTTACATCGTCTAACCACTCTTCTACCTCTTTGGAGATACCTGTGCCTGGATCCACAAGTGGATGAGTACCAGGCCTTGACCCAAGGAGCTGAGAGCTGAGTGGGGAGGCAGACATCTGTGAGTAGTTTACACAAGGCAGAGGAGTGAGCACTCTACAGATGCTGCCCTGCTCAGTAGCCTCCAGTTTGGGCTACCAATCTTTTTCTCTTTGTAGCAGACATTGCTGAGGGTTCTTTTCGTCTTTCCTAAGGAAACCCAATTTTTCTTTTTTCCAGTATCTACTTTTCCACACAGCAACCTGCTTGATGGGAAAGTGACCTACCCCCCAGAGTGAGTAAGTCTGATTAGTCCTGATCAAACCTGTAACTCTTTCCTCCTTTCCCGTGATTGGTTTAGGAATGGGAAAGTGATCTAATTCTGGCCAATGAGAGCTGAGGAGACGCTGGGGTTGGGGAAGGGAAGCTTTCCTCTTCTAAAAAGATAGCATAGAAACAGACTGCTCTTCTTCTGGATTTGGAACTCAGGCATTGTAGTTCTGGTGCTATAAGTATCTTATCACCAGCTTGAAGGTGAAGCTAACCCACGAGGGACAGCAGAGCCAGGAGAATCACATGACAGGAGAACCAGAGCCCTAACCACATCCTGCCTCTGACCTTCTTGTTAGGGAGAAATTATATTTCCCTACATCCTAACTCGCTTTGAGTTGAGGCTTTCTGTTACGTAAAGCCAAAAATATCCTAAAATGATAAAACCCTTCTGGTCCACTGTCCACATTGCACATGCAGTGGTTATCATACAACAGGAATCTTATCGCATCACTTCCTGATTGTAGTCCTACAGTGGCTTCCTTTAGCAATTAGGATAAAGTCTTTGTGCAGTGTCTCTTCTCCCTGCATTTTACCTATTCCCTCCTGCACGAATGTCAGCCCCTGAAGGTAGGACCCTTGGTCTTCATCACTGGTCCCTGGTGCTGAACATAGAGTCTTCCACAAAGCAGGTACTTATAAATACTGTTAAATAAATGAAGAGAGGAAGGAGGTGGGGGCCAGAGCCCTGGGATCCACTTTTGGCTTTGCACTGATCTGCCTTGTGACTTTAGGCAAGTCACTCCTTTTTCTGGACCTCAATATCCCAAACTGTAAGAAGATATATTGGACTAGAGCAGTAGTTGAAGAATGTGATTTAAAAACTCTCAGCTACACCATATGATTGTAGTTGTGCTTTTAGTATCCATTGATGGATTAAAAATAAAAATGACTGCAAAGCTTTTAAACGTGGGTACTTACCAGTAACAGCAGCATTGACATCCATTTGAAAGATTCATATTTATGTGTGTGGGACACATTGTGCATCCTCTTCACAGACAGCCCTGGGCACCATGTGATTTCCAGATGCCTGGCTTTCGCTAAGGGGCCCATCTGCTGGGAATCACTGGCCTAGATCATTTCAGAGTTCTTCAGGCACCAGGGGCTGACGTGTCTAACATGAGCCACAGGAGTTGTGCAACTTGCTCCGGATCACATAGCAAATGAGTGGTGGATTCAAATGCGCTTTCCTCCAGCCTGGGCTCCCTTGGCTCAGCCAGCCTGGCTGACAGCACCACTTCCCCTCAGCCTCCCTGGAAATGAGAAGCAGAGAGATCCGAGAGCTCTGAGATTGCCTAGAATGCAGGCCGAGGTAGATGGCAGAATGCAGAATGCTGACAGCCCGAAATGACACAGAACATACTTCAGATGCCGGGTGTGTGGTTTAGGAGCGGCTGGAATTACACCCTCGGGGCTGAGCCTACATTGTCTGAGTCTGAGCCTGAGCGGAGTCTGAACCCTGCTAAGGCAAGGACCACATGGGGGGTCTCAGCCCTGGGCCACAGAGCTGAGCAGAGAGGCAGCAAGAGCAGAAGGCAGAGTCCCAGCTGGAAATCAGGGGCAGGGAACTTTTGCCTTTCCAGACACATGTGGGCATTTGTTAGCTCTTTCATTCATCATTCATTCATTCAACGGGTTAGTCCATCACTCAACAAATGCTCAGAGGTGCAGCTCTGCAGCCGGGCATAGGGTCCAAGGGTGGACTGGGCACAGAGGGAGGCAGACCAGAGCATGTTCTGAAGTCTCTCCTGGTACAGTCAGGCCTGAGGTGCCAGCAGGCTTTTTGCCTGGCGAAAGGGAAAGGAGAAATTTGGAAATGTTTCTGAAGTGGTTATTTTCTGTGAGTGATTCTCAAAGGACAAGTAGGACTACTCTAGGCCGGTCAGGGAAGATGGGACTTCTGGCAGAGGGGCTGGTGGGATAAAGGGTGAATTTCTTCTCTGCTCCAAGATGGAAAATGCTCAGGGTTTTTTTTGTGTTTTTGTTGTTGTTGTTGTTGTTGTTGTTTGTTTGTTTTTTGTTGTTGTTTTTGTTTTTTTGCTTCTTATTTGTTTGACAATATAGAGGTGGAATCTTTTGGAGGGACAGATGAGACTTCTTGCTAATGAAGATCTTAGGAGATCGAGGGGGGAGCTGGTTGGAAAAGTCAGTGAGACTGTATTTGCATTTAAAGCTGTCAAAGTGAGTTGTGCTCATTTGGATTCGCAAAGGCTCAGAAAGAGGGAGGGACCTGGCCTTTGGCAGAAAGTAGCTCCATATAGAACATGGGTGTGCTGCAGGGCAAACGGGGCACCGGGGTTGGTGAGAAGTGAGGCAGTAAGGGACCACAGGTCAGGTCGTGCTAATGGCTTGGTCTGACTCCTGAGGTGAGGGAGAGCCACTGACGGAAGATGTTTAAGCAGTTGCAACAGATGAGACATCACACTAGCTGCTGAGTAAAGAAGGAATCAGAGGGGGAAGGCAGGGAGCCCAGTCAGGGGGCTACTGTAGTTGGCAGTGTGAGAGCTGATATTGGCCTGAACAAGGACTGAGACAGGGGACAAGAAAAGAGGATGGATCTGAGAGAAACTTCTGCGAATTGACAGGTCTCGTGACTGGAGGCGGTCAGAGAGAGAGAGAGAAAGGAGTAGAGGAGGATAGCCAGCTCCTGGACTGTGTGACAGGGTCGATGTTGAAACGGTCTGAGATGGACAGCTGGGGTTCTCTCTCCACGCTGGTCTGGAGTGAATGAGAACGAAGGGTGTGGTGTGTGTCCCCCGCCCCCTGCCCCTCTGCCAGAGCCCTGGTGCACACTTCGTCATATGCCCAGCCTCCCGCTTCTCCCTCAGCCTCCAGCCTCTTCCCTCTCTTGCCTATCTGCTGCCACAACTGATCCAAGCAAGGGAGGTGATCACGTCGCTCCCCTGCTGAAGAATTTTCAAAGGCTCCCAGTCACCTCTAGAAAGACCCTAGCTCCTTAGGCTGGCAAATGAGATCATCTACAATCTGACCTTGTCTACCTTCTTTGTCTTGGTTCTTTGACCCTCTACATTAACATAGTGAATATTAGCAACAACAATAACAAAAACAACAGCTTATACTTACACAGAATTGATATGTTCTAGGCAGTGTCCTAATAACTTTACATATATCAGCTCATGTCATTCTTAGTGGAAAAACACTGAAAGTCTTGCACATCTCAGAATGGACTACATCCTCTCTTGCCCTTCAGACCTTTGCACCACAGCTTTCTTGTCCTGGTATCCAGCTGTTCTTCTAGACACCTGATACCTGCTTATTGACCATCACCTTGTGCCAGGCACTGTACTAAGTGAAACATGGTACCTGTCCTCAATGCATAGAGTCTAGAGCCAGAGACAGACACAGGAAGAGTCAATAAAGTAAAGACAGTGACAGAGATGTGCTGAGAACACAGAGGATGAGCCCCTAATGCAGACTGGGGCCTGCACCACCTGGTCAGCTGAAGTTTACTCCTCTAGGAAGCCTCCCTGACGTCGTCAAACTGGGTGAGTCCCTCTTCTGTGCTCCTGCAAGTTTCTTCTCTGCCATATCACACACCGATCACTCCATACAGGGTGTGACTACATGGCTGCCCTCCTGAGCACAGTGAAGGCAGAAAACAGTCCGACTCATCACTGACCCACGCCTAGGGCAGCCTGGACACAAGTCCTTAGGATTTGCTGGATGGAAACTCTTGAGGAATAGGGTCACGAGGAGTGACATCATTCTCCTGGGTTGTTCCCTGACACTCTCCCCAGAGTCAGGCCTACCCTTTCCCTGTTTTTGAGCCTTGCTCAGGCCCCTGAACCCAGAGGGCACCCGACAAGGGTCAGGACATACAGATAGGGCTGGTGCTGCTGCTATTATCCCTAGTTCAGGAGCAACCTAGTTAGAAAAGGCTACATCAGAATGGGGCCCAGTATACCCCCCCCGGCCAGGTGGGAACTGTCTGCTCCAGGCTTCTGAGGAAGGAGCAGTATCCTAGGCAGTTCTAGATGTGGGGTAAGAGGAAGGTCCTGCAGCAGCCCTCAGGGTCCCTGTGTGACAGGGGGTGGGATGGGGATGTTTCTGAGATTTCATTTGGTTCCTGATCCTTCCATAGCCTTTGGGCTATGGGATAAGTGAACGTTATGATGGGGTCTTTAGGAATAAATGACTATGGAACAGTATCAAATTGGAGGTGTTTGAGGCATATTCCAGAACCCTTATGGGGTCTGGTGACAGCTCAGATTGGCCCCTTGGGTTAGCATAGCTTTCTCCCCAGAGATTTAGAGCAGCAATCATAGGGCCTTCCTAGAGGAGCTGCAAATCTCAGGGCAAGGACCTAAACTGACTTTCAGTCCCAGGCAGAGTGGTGGGAAAGCTCCCGTCCCCTCCCCTCTACGCCTTGCCTCAAAGCCCATCTCTGCAGAGGTGGGGCTGGGGGCAGGGAGCCTTGCGGGCTAATGCTAACAACTTTGCACAGGGTGGGAATTTCCATTCCTATCTAGGGAGCCATCAACGCTGTGTGCCCTGACCTGGGCCTTTGGCCTCCAAAGGGCAGTGGGAAGGCCGGCCCCAGGGCCAATCCCTGGCCATTAATCCCTCCTGCCAGCCCGAATATCCACCCAGCATGGTCAGACAAAGGACTGCCCAGCCCAGCCACTGTGTTCCTCCCGCCCCAGGGGCTCCACTCAGACAGTGGGCCGCCTGGAATCCAGGCCCATGAGAAAGGGGCCGCCTTCACTGGCCGTCTTATGCCCGGATGCTCAGCCGCATCCCGTCCGGCCCAGGGCCTGTGAAAAGAGGGCCCAGCCACGCTGAAAACATGGATTAGCCCTTGGGCTACCCCCTGACACTGGCCTTCTTGGTCCGGGAAACAGGCCCAATGGAGGGGGTCAGGCAGGCACCGAGAACTGGTAAAGTCTGGGTTCTCACCCCTTTGGCCCAGCTCCCTGCCCCCACCCTCCCCAGGATTAGTGCAGCCAACTGTACATTCAGTATCATTTATTGAACATATACTATGTCCCAGGCTCTTACATATGGACAGGAAAATTGAAAGTGGAAGAAAATTGTAGTCTGCCATGAGAGATAAGAACTACCCAGCCCCACCTCCTAATCTGGAGGTGTGAGACAGAGGCTGTGGTAGGGGGTTTCGGAGGGACGGTGGGAAAGATGTTGGCTCTGGATCTGTGCCTGAATCTCACTGCAGAATTATGCTGCACCTGGTTGAATTAGTTGAAAATATGCAAGCTCCGAAATCACTTCTCTGGCTCTGCCTTTCTCCTTTCCTCCTGGTTTAATTCTGGAAATGCCAGTTGTATAGCAGAAAAAAAAAAAAAAATCTCCTATTACCAAGTGCCAGTGTGGGCTCGGCCCTTTCGTACATGATCTCCTTTGAATCTTATAACAAAGCCAAGAGAGTTCATTACTGTCCCCATTTGGCAGGTGAGGAAACTGGAGTTAGAATGAACTAGCGGCCCCAGGTCACTCAGCTCTGGGACAGAATCCTCTGCTGCTGCAGTTGCTTGTCTTGCCCCCTCTGGTGAGCTGTTCATTGTGACAGCACTGTCTTGTGTTCACTGTGCTCAGGCAGTAGACTGCACGGTGAAGAGGGTATGAGGTGGCACCTGTTTGTGTGTAAACCAGCTGGTTCTTCACTGTCGTGGGGTGGAAGATTATCTCTAGATCTTCAAGTGTCGTCTCCTCCCCCTCTGCTTCTACAGCTCCCTCTGCCCACCTCCTTCATGGCTGTCATCGTTTGTGTGTCCATCTCTCCCCCGGACTGTCTTTTCCTCTCTGTCTTTCCTGGCAAAATGTCTGGCACAAAAGTGCTTGGTGAATGATGTGGGCTACACTAAGGCAGGAGAACTGAAGGGGGGATGGACTTGAGTCCATGTGGAATTGACAGGACTTGCAGATTGCTGGGCTGGGGGAGTGATGGGGGAGGGAGGAGCCCAAGGTGATGTCCTGATGTCCGTTTCTCTGATCTGAGTGGTGAGGGGCAAGGAGTCCATTTGTTAGAAAGGGAGCAGGTATAGGGTTGGGGGGCATGCTAGGTTGAGGGTGATGTGCAGTGGACACTTGAATATGCTGACTTGGAGGTCAGGAGTGAGGCGAGGCATCAGAACTCTATAGGCTGGAAGAACTCTATAGTAAATTATTTTTACAGTCTTTGCTTTAAAATATGGTATTCTTAGAAGAGTCTGGTGTTGGTGCTCTGAACTCTGGGTTTAATTTCAGCTCTGCCATCTACCAGCTGTGTGAAGTCAGGTAAGCCACTTAACTTTCCAAAGCCTTAGTTTCCTTATCTGTAAAACAGGGATAGTAATAGTACCTACCTCAGAAGGTATTCACATTTAAATGGATATAGTGTTTACCACATACAAAATGCTCAATAGTAATGGTGGCTGGTATATTATCAGCTGAGACTGGAGTTGTGAGAGTGGGGTCCTTGAGCCTCTAGTTCAGATTTTGAAGCCTTAGGCCATAGGCCTACTTGTGGCTAGCTTCCATCATGTGTCCCGGGGCACTCCACTTCAGGGCCAGAACTAGGGTGAGGCACCTAAGGCACCAAATTTAAGGAGGCCATGGCTCTCAAGTGCCTACCCTTCACTTCCACCACCCTGAGAATGAGTGCCCCCTTAAATGTAGGCCTTAGGCACTGCACTATCTGACCTACTCCCAGCCTGCTCCCTTGATCTAGCCTGTCCTCAAGACAAGCCTCTTTAAGACAAGGCTCTTTCACCCTTTGGTTCTCTCCAAGCCAGGGCTAGCTCTTGTCACTTTCACTGTAGAGAGATTTCCTGACCAGGGTGGCACCACCTCTGGATGGTGGTGGTTGGTGCCTTTCACAGAGTGAATTAAAAAAAAAAAAAAAAAAACACAAAACCTGCTAAGACCCACACGACCCCAACCCCAGAAATGTAGTGTAGCAGTTTCATCAGTAAGCAGCTCTCTCAGACCTCCAGTCTCTGGAAGCCTTTGGGGTCTCTCTCTGACCTAGTAACTGCTCCTTGAACTTTAGGCTATGTGGGCCTATTTCTGTGCATCTTCCCAGTGTGAATGTTGTGTGTGCATAATGGACCCTTTTTCTAGAACAGAAGGGACATCGAGAAAAGGCAACTCCAAGTTATGTTTTCTGGGAGCTCTTAATTAAAGCAAGCTTCTGCCACTTCTCATGATTTTGTTCCTTCAAAGGTACTTGCAAGTGCCCTAGATGGGAGAGTCATGGAAAAGTGGGAGAGAGATAGTACCCTGAAGCCGGCTTCTTCCCCCTCCCCCTCTACCCGTCTCCATTGCCTAATGTTTGAGTGCGGGCCTGACACAACCCCGACCAGCCGTGTTAGGACACTGAAGGCTGGCAAAGCGGCCCTGGGAGGCTCTCATCTCTGCCCCAGCTGGGGTTGGAAGGACAGGGAGGAAGCTAGGAGAGAATGTAGGGGACAGCACACGGCTGGAAGAAGCATAATGGGGAGAGGACCCAGAGAGTGAGCTGAATGGGTGGATTTGTGATTGGCATTGACCCAAAAGGGAGGAGGTTGAGGAGGAGTGGGAAGGAAAGAGAGCTGATTGAAGCAGGTGGGATGGGGCCAGGGCCAGGGCCAAGGACTGACCCAATGGAGATGGGGAAGGGGTGAGGCTGGGTCTGAGAAAGACTGACTTAAAGGGAGGAGACCGAAGAGGGCATATGTCAGGCGGGGTGCCTGAGCATGGTAAGGGTATAGGGAAAGTAAATTAGGGGAGAGGTGTTGGCCGGCCGGAAGGTCGGAGCCCTGTGCCCAGGTCAGGGGACGTGGGGGAGGGGAGCTGTGTCCATATAAGGCGGGTCAGCGGCCCCTGCACTCCGAGCAGCGCGGGCAGGGGCTGCCGCCTCCCAATGACTGGGCGCAGCGACATGGAGCCGCCCGCTGCTTTCTCCGGCTTCCCGGCCCTGCCCTCGGTCGCGCCGTCGGGGCCGCCGCCGTCGCCGCTGGCCGGAGCCGAGCCCGGGCCGGAGCCCGAGGCGGCGGCGCGGGCCGCGGGGAGCCGGAGCCCGCGCCCGCGCCGGGCCCGAGCCGCAGGCGGCGGCGACCCCTGCAGCGCGGGAAGCCGCCCTACTCGTACATCGCGCTCATCGCCATGGCGCTGGCGCACGCCCCGGGCCGCCGCCTCACGCTGGCCGCCATCTACCGCTTCATCACCGAGCGCTTCGCCTTCTACCGCGACAGCCCGCGCAAGTGGCAGAACAGCATCCGCCACAACCTCACGCTCAACGACTGCTTCGTCAAGGTGCCCCGCGAGTCGGGCAACCCGGGCAAGGGCAACTACTGGACGCTGGACCCGGCGGCCGCCGACATGTTCGACAACGGCAGCTTCCTGCGGCGCCGCAAGCGCTTCAAGCGCGCCGAGCTGCCCGCGCCCGCGCCCGCGCCGCCCGCGCCCGCCGCCGGCCCGCCGCCCTGCCCCTACGCGCCCTTCGCGCCCGGCCCCGCGCTGCTCGCGCCGCCGCCGCCGCCGCCCGCCGCGCCCGGGCCCGCGCCGCCCGCGCGCCTCTTCAGCGTGGACAGCCTGGTGAGCCTGCCGCCCGAGCTGGCGGCGCTGGGCGCCCCGGAGCCGCCCTGCTGCGCCGCGCCGGACGCCGCCTTCCCGCCCTGCGCGGCCGCCGCCTCCCCGCCGCTGTACGCGCGGCCCCCGACCGCCTGGGGCTGCCCCGGCGCGCCCCGGCCCCGGCCCGCTCCCCGCCGAGCCGCTGTTGGCCTTGGCGGGGCCCCCGGGCGCGCTCGGCCCCCTCGGCCCGGGGGAGGCCTACCTGAGGCAGCCGGGCTACGCGCCGGGGCTGGAGCGCTACCTGTGAGCCCTTCCACCACCGACAGGGGCCTCTTGGGGGTCCCTAGCCTTCAGGACTGGGCGCTGCCTGGGAGCGCCCCCTCTCTCTGTCCCCTTCCCCCTCGGCTTGGGCACACCTCTGAGCTTCCCTATCTCTGCCTCTTGGACTCAGCACACCTGTTACCTCCTTCTCTGACCCCCCATCCCTGGGAATACTCTCTCCACCGGACTGAACCTTCCACCCACCCCCACCCCCAAGTGTGAGCCCTTCATTTCTTCTCCCTTTGCTGTGATCCCCCATCTGTGCGCTCCCCCAGCACTGCCGTTGGTTCCATGTCCCCGAGCTGGATCACCACACGTGAGCCCCCACCCCATTTTTCTGGTGAATTGCAAGCCGTCAGAAGCCAGACCTTCGATCTCAAGGCGCCTCCACAACGGGCTCCTTACTTCTTCAACCTTCCCTCGTGTTTTTACAACACATTAGAGGTCAGACTCCTTGGGTTTCTGACTCTCGCTCTCTTCCCTGCATTTCCCCACGTTCTCCCAGCCCCACTTACCTGTCTGTCCTCAGTTTCTTACTAGGAGAGCGCTCCCCTTCCACACAGACACACCTGGCTGTGCTGTTCTGAGCCCCGAGGACAGTTCTTCGAGATTTCTGAGACAAGCAGCACCAGGGGCTCTTGACTGAAAGGGGGAGCTCCCCACCAACTGGAAACCTTAGGACTTATTAGGTTATTATTTTTTAAAGTAACCTGGTTTGATTAAAAAAGAGAGAAGAAACCTCTATCTGGGCTTGGTGTGCTGGCTGGTGACTTGGAGGAGTGGTCTGGGGGAATGTGGGTGAACTTTGTTTAGGCTTTAGGTTGTCACATGGTGTGAGTCATCAGAAAGAGGTTTATGAAGTAGGATTAGGATGGGATTAAACCATAGCTGTGCACATAGTAGGCCTAGTAAACACCATCACCTGCTGCATCCCAGAGGCTGGTAGAGAGACGCGGTGTGCACATGAGTGTATTTGGCCAGTGGGTTTGCTGTGTGAAATGACTCCCAGCATCCATGGATAAGGGAGTATTGGCCACTTCTCTAACAAGGACTTATTGAATGTTTCAAGCACTGTGTCGGATACTGGGAATAAATACATCGCTAAACAATGAACAAGATCCCAGCCTCGTGGTGCTTAGAGACCAGTGGGGAAGACACACTACCAATCACTCCTCAGAGAAATGAGATAAATGCTCTAGAGCCTTGTACTCAAAGTGTGGCCCGTGGACCTTCACTAGCTCCTGGGATGAATGAAATGCATCACCTTGTTAGAATCTCAGGCTCCACCTCAGCCCAATGATTCATCTTAAAATTTACAGGTGATTAGTATGCACACTATTCTGGAGGAAAGGCACTGGGCCAAGACTGGGGGCTCAGTTTAAAAGGCTAAAACTGCCTATTTAAGAGGGTGGGACCAGGCTGCAGAACCCTGCAGCGTCCCCTCCGCTCTTGCGCTGGGCCCCGCACCATCAGTTACCCCTGTCTTAACCTCCTTTGCTAAATTGGAAGCTGGGGCAGCAGGGATTTGAGCTTATTCATGACTATTCCCAGCACCAAGGACAGGGCAGCACTGAGCAGAGACTCAGAGGTTGCCATATGAGGGAGGGAGTAGGCTCTTGACCCTGTCCTACTCTCTGGTGGACCCAAATGCTAAGCATCAGGCTTTCCCGAGCTCCTCTGTCCCAGAGCTCCCCAGCCTAGTAGGGCCTGGATTACCTGTGGGGAACCACTGGGGAAGAGATTGGTGAGCTTTTAGCCCAGGGTGAATGTGATTTGCATATTGGATGGGCCTGATGCACTTCACTTAGATACAAGAGTGTGAAGCTCTAGGGTGGTGATGCAGGATGAGGGTGGAAAGCTGGCAGCTCACGGAGGCTGAAGGGTGCAGGAAATCTGAGGAGGCAGGGAAGGTAGCCTTTGGAGGTGGGGCAGTAGGTATGCATAGTCTGGTGTGAAATGCCTTGGGTAGATCCCTTCCCCAGCTGTTAACCCTTTTGCACAAAGTCAGATCTCATTTGCCTGATGTAAAAGCAGCCTTTCACTTAGTATTTGTTGAATGACTGGCTGACTGCATCCCTAGTGTCTATTGTGTCTGACTTACTGAATAATAACTGGGTTGACAGTACTTTGGCACATCTTGTCCATGCTTACTTGCAGTCCTTGCCATGACCTGCAAAAGAGGTGGAAGTAGAGGCTATTTCCCCCATTTCTTGATGAGAAAATTGTCCCTCCCTAGGGCCCAGCAGGTAGCCAGGATCCAGCCTGGATCTCTAAGGAGTAGAGCTCTAAAAAGAACAAAACACAAACTTTCTTTTATTCAAAATGGTGTTACAGCCTCTCCTCCTGCCTCAGAGCACCTCTTGATAAATTCCTTCCAAATCCAAGAAATTTCCAGGGAAGGAGAGGACCCTTCTCACTGTGCTGAGGACAGGAAGTGCTTCTTGAGCTCTGAATTTCATTCTTGCCACTGCGCTGAGGTCTCTGTCCCTGGATCTTGAAATAATGGGGACAAGGGGGTAGTGTGTGCCTGTAAATGTTAGGTCACTGCTGAATTGGAAAACCAGAAAGATTTTATTTTGAAATGCCTCTTTAATTTTCCTCGACTCAACAGCATTGAGGGCTCATTGTGTGCCAGGTCCTATGCTGGGCTTGAGGTCCATACAGACACAAATATGAGATTGTTGATGCCCTTGGAATTCGTTGTCTGGAGACCTATATGTCCTAGAATGCCCTAAGAATTTTGACACTTGGGTAGATGTTGAAAACACAAAACAAAGCCCTGCTCCAACTCTGTCTTTACAAAGCACTAAGCACTTTTATCTAGAAGCAAGATGTCAATATTAGTTTCACCCCCTCTCCTTTTTTGGGGTGAGGGCCGAATAATCTAAATGGAAGCTTCAGAAATGTTAAGCAAATAGTTGTCCTTTCATTCTAGTAGAAACTTAGAAGTCATTTTTAATCTGAGGACACATTTTTAACACTTAATTTTTGTTTTTATTGAATTGAAACAAGCATTAATCTAACACATCAAATAGCAATGAAGGGGTTTTGATGGTGCCTTGCCCATTCTCAGGACCCTGCTTTCTTCCTTAGGAGCATCTACTTTCAATTCATATCTGTCTCTTTTGGAATATACTTCCATATTTCCATGCTTATATTAATCTCTTGAAACAATAATGATTAACTTCCTACTATGATAGATGGTCATTCATCTCTAAAATCTCTCTCTCTTCCCATTCCCACCCAAATTATCAACTTTTGGTCAAATTCATTTATAGCATTTACATATCATTACCATATAAATGTTGTTCTCTGTTAGGCCACCAGTGTACCATGACTACAATTTATGGGGTGGGTGTGTGTGTGTGTGTGTGTGTGTGTGTGTGTGTGCACGTGCAACCTTTCCATATCTTCCAATAGCATTGTGGTACAATTTTGACATGGTCAAATTTCTCAGGAAATCTGTCATTGCATTTGGTTATGTTTTCCTTTCCTGAGTGCACCTCTCCCCTAGCCCTCTGTCCAACTCTTCTGGGCTGATTGCTCTCCACGTCTGCTGCACAGATGTGGACCTATAATTTCCTTTCACTGTTTTTCTTGGAATTCCTTGGAATTCCCTCCATCTCTATCCTGTGTTGTATTCTATGCTTTCTGGATTCCATATCTCCCTTTTTCTTTGTTGAATTCTTTGTTTCAGTCAAGGTAAATTGGGGGGAGATTTTGCACACCTGAAATTAAGATGATTATTTTAGCATGAGAAGCTGAGTGTGTACCGTATACTTTGACAATGAAACAGTCAAGTTAAAACTGTGCTTTTGTGCCTTTTTGGAGGGGGGGATGAGGAAGAGGAGAATGAGAGGTTGTTTTCCAGGTTCAGTGCTCACTAACTTCCGGAAGGTGGGAAGGTGGCTCAGTGTTATGAAAATGAAGGCGCATGCTTTGGCGGTAAGATGAAGGCAGGGGAATGGTTCAGAGTTCCTTATAGGAGTAAATGAGTTGAGAGGGCTGCTTACCAGCTTAGGGGGCTTGGAGCACAAGAAAGATGGCTTTGGGCCAGGATGGTGCTGAGTTGGTTAGAGGATCTGCTGGAAAGAGGCCAATATCACTGGCACATGGAAAATTGAGTGTACAGAGAAGTGACATCCTTAGCAGGGACAATGGAAGAATAACAACATAAGAGGCTCCTTCAGGCAATGTTGAAGGCTGTAAGCTTCACCTGGGAAGGCAGAAGGAAAAATGAGCAAGGTGGAGAACCCTCTATTATCATGACTGGGTTGGTTTTAAGCCCAGTAAAATATCTCTTTGGGCTATCCTAGAAGTATGAGGTTGTGGCAGGTGGGGAGGGGAGTGGGGTGGAGGATTATGCAATATACAGGAAGCTAAAGTAGTCTTCTTTTAGAGGAAAAAATTCCGTGGACCTCTAGTATTGTCTTTATTTTTTTATTACATTATCATTTAATATGGGCAAGTATGAAATCCTTAGACTTATCCCTTATGCGACTATAAAGCAGAATTTAGAAGAATTAAAATCAAACAGCTGCAAAATAAAAATTCAAATTCATGACAATCAAATGTGAAAGAAGATATTGTTTTGCTGAAATGAAATCACTTGCACCTTGAATGCGGCCTACTCTGACTGCCCCATCGTAGGTTTTTGGAACCTGGCATGTCTTGAGCAATGTGATGGCTAAATTCATCCATCATTTTTTTTTTTGAATGAACTGCAAGCATTCCTTCATATAGCAGCCCATGCCATAAACTAGCCCAAATGCAGCAATTACGTATAAAGTTCACATTGTTTTTTGCCTTATATCAAGGCTGAAGTAGCTCCACTTGATAACAAATGTAAATGAAGACTGAGTATCTGGTCTCTGCTTTTATGATATATCAGGAGGTCATCTAAGTAACCTAGAATATGCTATATGAATGTGTTTTAAGATTATTATTGCAATGAACACAACATTCAAAAATGTTTATAAATTCCTACATGTATAATATGTTCTTGGACCACATTTTGAGCTAAGCACTTGAACATTTTAAAATGCTTATCTAAATAACTCTTAAGTTAGAGGAAAACTGAAATCACAAACTATAAATTAATAAAGGTGAGAACAGTTCATATTAAAATCAATAGGATGTAGTCAAACTTGTGCTCAGAGGAATGTCATAGCCCCAAATATGCCATTAAAGGGGATCTGGGGTTGGGAGACCAATTAAAGGTAGAGAAACAATCAGCCAGTGGCTAAAATCCTCCTATTTCAAGGGGGTTTACTCACTTTTCCATTTAATCAGAGCTTCATGTCGCTGACCCTGAAAGCTTGAGGTTGGTCATTTGGCTGGTAGACACCCTGGTATGGCTTGACAGACTTAGTGAGTAATTAATCTCAATAGACTTATTAGTAGAGAACAAACACAAAACACTGTCAGACTCTTCCTCCATTGAACCCACTGGAGGGCACCTAACTAGCTGGCTTTACCTGTGAATTCTGTCAAACCATCAAGGAACTTATTTTTCTAGTTATATAAATTGTTCCAGAACATAGAAAAACAAAAACAAAAGTCATCCCAATTCTGTCTACTTCATTATGTTATCAAAACCTGATTAAGGTCAAGGAGGGCTGAGCACACAAAACCTAGTCATTCTCACATACAGAAGAAGATGCAGCATTAACAAAATATGAGCTGATCGAATCCGGTGGAGTATTACAAAAATGCATGATCAAATACAGTTTATTCCTGGAATGCGGGGTGGCATTATTAAAATTACTGGCTCCATTTTATAGATGAAATTGGGGCTCACAAAGGCAAAGTGAATTATCCAGATCAAGGTACAAAACGACAGATTCAAAACTTGACCCAGGTCTGCCTGATTCCAAAGTTATTCTCTTTTTCTGAGCTGAAGAGGCCAGCTGAGGTGGAAACTTGGATGGAGAGCTCCAGCCATCACTAAAATTCCTCAGTTAATTTAAATATTCCTGCACCCACTCACACCCATAGTCCGGATCCAGAAACGTGCCTGTTCAAGCCAAGTGACGAGTTTTGGTTTGCTTTTTCTTTCAGTTTTCCACATTCTCCCTC
Organism: Eonycteris spelaea; assembly: GCA_003508835.1. NCBI lineage: Eukaryota > Metazoa > Chordata > Mammalia > Chiroptera > Pteropodidae > Eonycteris > Eonycteris spelaea. The sequence goes on along the minus strand of PUFA01000384.1, from coordinate 637,511 downwards.
TTGCATGTTTCCCCCTCCCTCCCCTTTTCCTGTACTGTCCCCTTCCCTGCCATGTCTCTCCTCAATTTTGTGGAGACAAAAGCGCCACCTATTGGCCACCTTGTGTGCACCTGATTTGAGCAGGAAATCAGTGGCATGAGGCCAAGATCTACTTGGATGCTGTTTTGAGCTGGGGGTAGCTTCAGGTGGCTGAAGGGCACTTTTTTTTTTAGTGCAGAACTCAATTATTTGAAGCGGGAGAGGAAAACTGGCTGACGTTTCCACCTCCCCTGGGAAGCCCTCCCAGATCTTCTGTCCTCCTCTATTCTTCTTGGCATCCATTGGTAGCTGCCCGACTATAGAGAGGCTTGGGATGGCCAGTCCTAGGTGCAGAGAATTGATCTACTTTGTAAGAGGGACACAGAGGAAAGTGTGCTGGGCTGGGATCAGGAAACCTGAGGTTTAGACCCCCGTCAGACACGTAGGCAAGGCCTTTGACTTTCACAGTAATTCACAACTCTCTTCAAGCTCCTGGATTATGTGCCCCTCCCCAGCTGAAGACTCAGAGATGCATTAGACACTTACCTTGCTCAGACATTCAAATATGAGTGTGTGTATCAATATAGCGTGCAGAGTGCTGACAAGATGAGGCAACTATTAGGTCACCTTGGTCACTCACTGATTCGGGCCTCTGCCCCAGGCTTAGCCTCAGGCTCCTGTGAAACAGGGAGAATGTGCCCTGTGCTCTCTTCCTCGGTGGGATGGCCTTTTTAACTGCTAAAGTCATTGTAGTAATGGGTGAGGATATTCTATCCTGCCAGCCTGAGTGTAACTCAGCACTGGGTCTGTGTCTTCTCTGTCCACTGTCTCCCTCACTGGGCGGCCTGGCTAGGGCTGGGCACACCAAGCCTTGGCCTAAGTTACTCCTTGTCTGGAGGCCAGGTTTGGGATTTAGGGATTGAAGAGAATGAGAGACAAGAGGCCTGGACCCTACTTGAGGGAAACATAGGCCCTACTCTGGGCACCAGGTCATTTCCCCGAGTTGTGGAAGGGGTGGGAGCTTTGTGGCCTTCACAAGGAAGACTTCCTGAAGGTGAGCTTTGGATTGGGTTTTGAAGGAAGGGATAGAGAGCCCACGCTCTAGTTCCTATGAAAACCCCTTTGTTCCATCCTAATCCCTGTCCATCTTGGTAGACTGAAAAAGTAATTTAGATAGGACTAAGAGAGGAGCCAAAGACAGGGGTAGGAACAGAAGAGCAGTGCAAGGTAGAAAATCTGGGGTCCTAGCTAGCAGACTCGCTTACATCCCTACCTGAAGGGCATCAAGCCAATGCTCACAGGTACCCACCAGGCTGGGCTTTCGGGGCCCTGCCTTTGGCACTACAGCCACTGCCCATATTTTCAGTTTGGAGCCTATAGAATGTGTTCATCACATAGTAACAGTTTTTATTTTATGTTCTGCACACTCAGCCTTATTTATTCAAACGATTGCTTTGTTTCTTTTAAAGGATTTATTTAATTGTTAAATAAGTAATATCTATACTTGGCTTTAAAAGTGTAAGAAAACATTCAGTGAAAAGTTTCTTTCATTATTGTTCCCCGCTTGCCCCAACAGATAATCAGTTGTTAGGTGTTTATTCATCCGTCTAGATATTTTTGTTGCATATACAAACCAAAACAAATATTACTTTCTCCTTTAAACACACACACACACACACACACACCACACAATTGGAAGCATATCTACACTATTATATATCTTGAATCTTCTTTTCACTCGGCAATAAATATAGGAGCTCTTTCCAGATCAACACATAAAAAACTTACTTATTTTGCACAGTGTCCTATTCCTTTATACTGGCCCCAGTTAAACAAACTGATGGACATTAACATTGTTTCCAACCTTTTGACATTCCCAAGCAAGCTGCAATGAAACCTGGTACATGCATCATGAGTACAGGTATATCTGTAAGAAAAAATTCTTAAGTGCATTTCCACACAGCCTTTGTCAGGACACCAAGCTCCCTGTGTGTTCACACTGGCTTTATTTGGCAGCTGTCCATTTTTATTTCTCCAATGGATCTTAGGTGACCGTAGTCAGAATTTCACTTTCTCAAACCTCACTGCTCTCCTCCCCAGTGGGCTTCCCATCAGTCTCTCACCAGGTGTTTTGGCCTCTGGATCTGGGAAGCCTGGGTACTTGACAGCTCCACCCCAGGTGGGGTCTGTACCCTAGCCATCGATGAGGGGTGATGACTCCTTTCCCCTTCTGCTTCCAAGCCCTGGGATCAGTGGCAGGCATAGAGAGCTAGCTTTTCTGACCTCAACTGCCCCTTGCCAAACACGGCCATCTCCTCTTCCCTACCTGCCCCATCCAGGGCCCCAACTCTGATTCCCTTCTGCTGATCACAGGATCATGTTCTAAGATCCACTCCCCTCTACCTTGGATTTCCCATTTCATTGTCTCTAATCCCTCAACTCTGAGTTGGTCCCAGCTTTGTGGGAGGAAGGAGATGACGGAAGAAGATCAAGCAGAGCCCCTGTGAGAGGCATACATGTGACTTAGGGGGATCCAAACTTCACGGCTGCAAACAAGGCCTTCAGTAGCCAGGGAACCTCTGGGTTGGCCCAGACCTATGATGTCGGCTCATATAGCAGTTGGCACCATTTGGGAATGATCAGGAGCTTAGGCAGGGCAAGGCATGCAGAAACATGCTTATTATTATTATTGCTGTGAATGGCAATTGCCCTCATTTGGAATTGTAGGTAGGGCACAGAAGATAAAAGCCCTGATTCTGGAGCCAGACTGTCCAGACAGATGATGTAATTTTCATGTCAGATGAGGAAACTGAGGACCTGGGAGGGGCAGAGGCATATCTGAGGTTATACAGGAAGGCAGGGACAGGACTCTCAGCTCAGGCTCCACCGCTCCTCTCCAGCTATATGAACAAACCAGGGAGGTACATTCTCCTGGTAAGTTAGAGCAGCCTCCCTCAAAAATGTCAAGGTCAGAGAGGAGAGTGAGGAACCTCACCGAGGCATGCTGACCCACAGTTGGCTCCAACTACAATATGAGGTCTCAGGAGTCCCTGCAAGGTGGCAGGCCAGGATATTTCTTGGTCTCTGTCTCCAATCCAGCTATCTGGAAACTTTACAAATGAGGAAACTGAGACTTAGAGAGATTATATGTCTGAAAGTATAAGTTGTAGGAGCATAATTTGAACCCAACTCTAAGATCTAAGATCCTGTGCTGTTTGTTGCACCTGGGTGCCTCTAAGATTCCTACCTGATGATTATCCAGCCTCTAATCACACATTTCTGGTGATGGGGAACTATCACCAAAGTAGACCACTACATCTCTGAGAGACAGCTATTGGAATGTTTTCCTTGAGTGGAATCTCATGAATTGCATCTCTTTACAACTTGCAGGCTCCCTTTTGCCTTGGTCTCTCTGCTCCAGGTCAGTCCTGTACAGATATGGAGATGGTGGACACGGCAACCCTGAGCCCTGTATTCTCTAGGCTAACAACCTCAGATCATTTCTTTGTCTACAAAACATTTCCCCATCCCTCCCTGTATTAACTAGGGTTAAGTTCAGTTATATCAGACTCCACCCACCTCACCCCCCAAAGAATATTCCATAACAGTGGCTTAACCAAGATTGAAGTTTATTTTCATTTCACATAAGAGTCTCTGCAGGCAGTTTGGGAGGTATGGCACCTCAGTGGTCTCAGGGACCCAGGACCTTTCTCCCTGTGGCTCTTCTATTTGTGAAATTCAATTCAAATTAGAAGAAATTCAATTCAACCTAGATTAAGCAAAGGGGGGATATTTCTGAGAATGTCTGGAAAGTCTAAGGGTTCTAGTTCCAGGCAAAGCTGGGGGACTCAACACTATTATTAAGCTCTGTCTCTCTCCTGAGGCATTTTCCCTTTATGGATAGGCTTTCATGTCAAACAGTGCTCTGTAGGAAGGATGGCTGCTGGCAGCTAAGCCTCCATGCCTGTCTTCTGATCCAAAAGCAGCAGCACTCCTCCCAGGTCCCAGAGTCTGTATACCAAATCTGGTGGGAGTGATTGACTCGGCTTAGGTGACTTACTGCTGCCTGGATCAATCACTGGGCTTTGGACTTGCAAAGCTATTCCGTCCAGCCAGGTTACCTGTCTGCTCCTGGAGGTAATGTGAGGGAAATGATGACTGGATATGCCCATCAGGATGACATGGACTTATGAGAGGGCATGTCTTACCCAACAGAGAGGTGGCATACCCCCAAACTGTAAGACATGTTCAGCTCACCAGGCTAAGGAGGTTGAGTTTTATCTTATAAGCAATGCGAATACCCTGGAAGATTTTGGCAGGGTTTGGTTGGTATGATTGGTCATAACTATTTTATTTTTTAAAAAATTTATTAATTTATTTTTAATTATAATTGAAATATAGTATTATATTAGTTTCAGGTGTACAACATAGTGATTCAACATTTATATGCCTTATAAAATGATTCACAATAAGTCTAGGAACCATCTATTACCATATATAGTTATTACAAATGTTATTGACTCTATTCCCTATGTTTTACTTTACATCCCCATGACTTATTTTTATAACTGGAAGGTTTTCAGTACCATTTTTAAAAAAGGAAACTGAGGCAGAGAGTATAAGAGAGAAATCCAATGACTGCTGGGGTCGGGGACCATGAAAAAAACTTTCTCTGATAAGGGAACATATTTTTCTTCCTTCAGGGATGAGGACTGATGGGGGAAAAACAATCTCTGTCCTTAGAGAACATATATTCCTATTGATGATGTAAGCTAGCTTTCTGGGAAGTCTTGGACAAGAGGAAGAGATATGTCATACCATTCATTCATTCATGTGTCCAAATATCTAATATTTATTGAGTACCTACTATGTGAATTTTGTGCCTGGCAGAAAACAGAGTGATTAATAATGATGATGATAATGATGAGAAACATTCATTGAGCTCTTTAAAAGTTTCAGGCACTAGGCTAAGTGTTTCATATACATTATTCTATTTAATCCTCACAACCACTCAATGAGAGTACAATTCTTATCCCCATTTTGTAGGGAGGAAAAATGAAGATGAAGACAATATAATGCCTGTTCTCAAGGAGCTCACAGTTGACAGAGGATGACAGACTGGAAAACAAACCATAACAACACAGGGAGTTAAATCTCTGGCAGCTCAGAGGCAGAATCCTTCACAGCCTGGCCAGTGTGTGGTGGTGTTGGGGGAAGCAGTTCATAAAGCTTAACATTTGAAATGGACAAAATATTAGGAAGATTAGGCCAGGCAGGAGTGAGCTGAGTGCAAAGTGAAGAGGTAAAAAAGAGCAAATCAGGTGTGAGCGGGGTACAGGGGTTAGACGTGAGGCTGGACATACAGGCAGGGACCGGGGCTGCCTGGTAGCCTGTGTGGACAAGCACTGTTAGCATCTCTGAGAAGGCCTCAAACCTCAGGGCAGTGTCAACTGGGGCCTCATGCAAATCACATGCAAATCAGTCTCCCAGCTTCTCCCTTAACTTCATAATTGCAAGGACCTGAAGGCCTCCTCCACTGATCTAGAGATCAGCAGCACCCTCTGGGTGTGTATTAGCAGCAGAGGTTTCTAGGCCCAACTCTCCCTTCCCAGGGCAGAGGGAAGGGTGGTATTTGCCTGAATTGAAGCTGTTCCCAGCTTCCAGCTGACCTGTCTGTTGTTGTAAGACATCCAGCCAACCCCTGAAATCTGAAGCCCCATCAAAGTAGCTTCATCTGGGCTGCAGTTGGGAGAAGGAACAGTCTGACTGTCCTTATTTACTGCCCCATCCTGGAGCACTAACCTCCCCACCCCCCACATACACACCAAGTTCCCTCTTGCATTTCCCCGTCTTATGTCAAAACTTCTCCAACCAGTCTTCACTCCTCAAAATAAGCGCTTTCCCACATTACCTGCTCCTCATCCAGGTGACACGGAGAGGGGTCTGGTTTGTTGAACTGGAGACTAGGGATCTAGTTCCACCTCTGCTACCAATTTGCTATATGATGTTGGGCAAAGTCTCAAGTTCCCCATATAGGAAATAAACTTTGAAAACCAAAAAGTCCTATTTTGGAATAAATGACTTCAGTCTTACTTTACTAGGGGGAAAGAAAAACAGTAATGCAATGCAATGGGTGGGCAGAATGGACGGATTAACAGTCTCTTTGGAGATGGGCGAGGCAGGAAGCAGGATCCAGGAAGCAGGTCGACTGTGCAGTGCGGCCTGTGTGAGCCGTGAGCGTTCGAGAGCGCTGAAGTCGAGGGTTCAGGCTTCAGGTTCTGAGATGTCCAGAGCAGGAAGAGGGGAAGATGGGTTGAGCTCTTGAAAGGCTTCTTTCTTGAGGAGGCGGGATTTGAGCAGGGTTTTGAAACAAGTGTACAGGTTGAGAAAGGAAGCAAGCATGAGCAAAGAGGAGTTCGGAGGTGATGAGTCTCCGGATAACTTTGCCTAAGGGATGAGATGGGGAAGGGAAGCTCTGGTCCCAGACCTTGCTGTCCAGTTTCTGACTCTGCGTGGATGCGCAGCTCCTCCAGAGGGCGCTGTTTTCTAGGAATCCCTCGCCAGCGTCCGAGCTGCAAAGCCAGAACTCCTGCTGTTCCCTCGCAGTTTTTGCGGGGCTTACGAGGCTCGCCATCCTCTCCCGAGGGCTCAGGCAGCCAGCAATGTACCCCGCCCAGGCGAGACTTACAGGATACCCTGCTGGGGATCCAAGGCTAAACGTACGTGTGTGTGTGTGTGTGTGTGTGTGTGTGTGTGTGTGTGTGTTGCATAGGAGGCCGGGTTCGGACGGCTCTGCCTCTTCCTCCTTGCTACTCCGCACCAATTCAAGACTCGGGAAGGGCGTCAGGTTCCCGAGGTTTGCTGCTCCAGCAGGCAGCGCGTAATCTGTCGGAAGGTGGCCGCCGCTACAGTCTGCCTGGCTGTCCGCAGCGCCGTCCCTGTACACTCTCTCCCCTCCCCCCGCCATTGTCCCAGACCTCTGCCCAAGCTCGCACGCTCACAGCTCCTTCCCTTCCCAGATCTCACGTGTTCGGAATGGGTTTGCAATGCCCCGATCAGGTCGCGCCCTTTCAGGCCCTGGGGTAAAGGCAAGTCCTTCAGGGCAGTCCCTGACACAGATCGTGGTTCAGAAGGGGAGGATTTGGGACAGGCGCGGGTCGCTCAGGGAAGCACTGGAGAACTCAGAGCCATCGTCGCCCGGAGGGGCAGACCCAAAGCGCTCACGTGGACAGAGAAAGAGACCCTTGGACCCGGAAACCCAGGACGCACTTACACATCAGGGCACTTAGACCAAGGCTCGCTCTTCAACGCACCTGGACGCATGCCTGACGCCCTTGCTCCCGTGCACGTCTCCCAAGAGTGTGGAATCGGCCCTACCCAGGTCGCTGCGAAGCCGGTCCCTAGGCAGGGCGGTTTGGGAGCTGCGCTGTTTCCACAGTCTCCTGAGTCCGCAACCCTCTTCCCACGAACGAGAGTCGACAGGCCCCGCGGCTAGCCCTGGTCTCAACCCAGCGCAGTGCGCGGGCCACAGGGTGCTTTAGCGAGACTCCCACATCGTAGCGCCGGGGAAGGTGGGGCTGGGGGGTGACCGTGGCCAAGCATAACGTAAGGAAAGACAGATATTTATTTCGAGAAGTGGAGGGTACGCAAATATAGTGGATGCCGCAGAGGCATCCTGCGGACGCCTGGGGGTGGGCAGATGGGCTGCGGTGGTGAAAGCGCACACGTTGGAGGTCCAGTCAATACTGTGCTTGTAGAGGGTCCGGCCTCTCCTGAACTCTTATCCGGAGTCCCGCTGTGTGTAAGGAGCCCAAATGTCTGAGGTTCGCCCTGCAGGTCACACAATCTGGAGTCTCCAGCCTCCCAGCTGGGCAGAGGGCGCCGATCGCCCTGAAGCAGGCAAAGAGCCGGGGAAGGGAGATGTAGCATCTGCCGCCAAACAACCGTTTGACTCCAGAGCTGCAGCTCGGTGGAGGGGCGCTTTCCTCCAAGCTGGCCAGGTTAATGAATAAAATGAAAGAAGTGTTCAGGCGTGGTGTCCCCCTGCGCAGGTCAGGTTGCTTTTTGCAGCCCCACCGCACCGATGGGCGGACCTTTGAGCTTGCGGAACTCAACCCTAGGCCGCGTGCAGTCGGTCGGCGCAGCCACCCACCTCTAGCTAGATCAGCGCCGCGCTTCGACAGTTTCGCGACTGACTTAATTATACTCTCACAATCATTAGAGAGCGCTCGCTTATTTCCCACCTCGAGCTGAGAACAGCACGTCTACCCGGACTACAAGAAGGGAAGGGAGGAGCCATAAGAAGGAGGATGCCACTAATAACACATCTCAATAAACACGCAACGACTTCTCCCTGCTTATCTGAAAATTTTGGGCGGTAAAACTCCCAAAGAGCTCCCCCTCCTCCCCACAAACGCTTCCTCCCAATCATTTCTGAGCTGCTCAGGGGAGGTGGCCAAACAGTGAGGCAGACGAAGGAAGAGGCTGAGGCACGACCAGTGACATTGTAACCAAGACCCGCAGTGCCCGCTGCCTCTTGCTTCTTCGAGGCTGCAGGCATGGGTGTTGGAGCCCAAGCTTCCATAAAAGCATCCAGGTTTTCCCGGAAGGGAGTAGCAGACTCACGCAGGGTCGCAGAGGCAGTAAAGGCTGGAGCCTGGGAGAAAGGCAGAAACCAAAAGAATCTGGGTCTCCTTTCTCCCAGTCCCCGGTTCACTCACTCCTGACAGTTCAAAACAAATTGGCCCAGAACCTTAGGAGGGGTGAGAGGCTCCCAGAAACACCTCTCCTCAGGCAAGAGTGGAGCTCAGCAAAGGGCTAATCAGTCATTTGGATAAACAGACCAGATCTGGGCTAGGAGTCCACATACTCGGGTCCAACCCAACTCTGAGCCCTTCAAAAGCCTAGCAAGTCACATGATCTCCTGAGTCACGGTTTCTACTTCTGTAAAAGGTTGTGTGTGTGTGTGTGTGTGTGTGGTGAAGGGGGTGGATGATTCCTTGAGATCATGCAAATTCCCACCTTGCCGAACAGGGGCTGTGGGAGCCTGCAGCCCCTTTCACCAAGGGGATAGAAGGTCTCAGCAGCAGCACCTGCAGAGCAGAGCCAGGCAGAGGCAGGAGCTGGTGGCACCAGCTGCTCTGTAGAGCCCTGCCTGGAGCATTAGAACCAGGATACCCAGGCAGCAAATGCCTCAGCTAGTCTTACCCTGAAGCAGGGCAGGGGGCCTAGAGTCTGGGGAACCAGGAGAACTCTGGCAAGAAAGAAAACAACATATTCACATTTGCCATTTTGGAAATGAAGACATTTACAAGGTGAGATGGAGTAGAATGGTGCCATTCCTGTTTTTCTCTCCATTTATCTAGACACTAGCAGAACTGAGCTCAGTTGGTGTTGATGTGTGGTAAAGTGTTGGGTGTCTGTGAAGTGAGGAAGTAATAAAAAGCAAGCTTGGGCTATGTGTAGGGTTGCCACATAAAATTAATCTAGTAAATCTAGCAATCCTACGTATGTGAGTTTATCTGGACTCATAGAAGAAACTTCTCCCCAAAGCCTTTTTTTTTTTTTCTGGATAGCCCTATCACTTAGGCAAATTCTGATTCCAGGGCCACTAGTCCCTGCCTGATTTCCTGTCCATGGCTTGAGGACTGGATTCTTCTCTTTTTCCCAAGGACAGTGTTTATGCAGGCCCAGCACACTAAGTGGATCTCCTTGGTTTGAGGTGTGTGTATGGGGGGGGGCAGAGGACTTGCTCTCACAGGAGACGAACAGCCAGACCTGCCTTCCTCCCTCCTTTGGCTCAGGAGGATGAAGAACTAACCCGATCAGAGGATTCCCTGACTAGGTTGCACCAGGCCCTGCTCTGTCTTGGAAGAGCTTAGGGGAGCCCTTCCCCCCTCTGGGCCTCTGTTGCCCTACCTATGGAATGGGAGAGTTAGATTTACGCTAGCTTATTCCATAGATTAGAGCCTGCTGTTAGGTGAAAGGGAGTATTCATCCACCCTCACATAGACCCTGATGATACAGCTTATCATCAAATTCCCCCTCCCGCCCCTGCTGTTTCCAGTATGCTTATTTACAGGGGATCTAATTCAGTACAGTGACTGGAGATGGCTGGACCTGGGCTTGAGATCAGGTGGGAGACTGCACCACACCCAAATCCTTTCTCTCTCACCAAAAGTCTGCAAAGTCTTGCGATACTCTTTTCAAAAGTAGCCCAGAATGATTTGGTTACTTCTGCATATTAGTCAGGATGGAGGCGTTTTTAATCTCATTTTTACAGAGGAAGAAACAGAGACACAAAGAGTTAAGAAATTTATCCAAGGTGACGGAGCTGGTAAATAGTGAAGCCAGGACTGGGACTCTAACAGCCTGAGTCCAGGGTCTCTGCTCTTAACTACTATGCAGAGCAGGAAACTGAGGCTGGGAAGATGAAGTAACCTGCTGACTGTTAAACAGCCTTATGATAGTGGAGCGCAGCTATCTCAGGCCTCGCGTGCCCAAGCTGTGACCACTGCGCGGCGCTGTCGGGGCAGCGGCCGGTCCATCCGCTCAGCTCTTGCCCACGTCCAGGGCCCATCTCCTCTTTCACCTCCCAGAGGTTGAGATGGGCTCAGTTTGAGCTAGTGCTACTCATTGCTGGGTTCCTGAAGGGTGTCGGGGGGTAAAAAGAGGCCTAACGGGATGATAAGAAACCTGGTCCACAAGAAAAAGGACACAGGACCAACCTTGTGTGCACAGATTCTCAGAGAGGAAGGCAAAACTGGCTCGGGGCTGCGGTCAGGGTTCTATGAAGAAGGTCCTGCTGCCTGTCAGTAGAATCTACAAGTCCAGCTAGAAAGTTGGGGGGCAGCCCTTCAGTGAGACTAGGAGTAGGGGAGAGCGGAAAACTGAGGGAAGGATTCCCAGACCCACGAAGAGACATCTAGGCAAATGCAGGATTTCTACAGGAAACGGAGACAAAGATTCACCAAAGGCGAGAAAGAGAGTTACAGAGACTGAGACAAATGGATACCGAGACAGAAAAAAATCGGAGTACAGGCAAACTCAGAGCGACCGCCGGGTCAGCGTTCCCGGAATGCGGGCGCCGCACAGAAGTTTCGGGGAGGAAGCGATGGGCAGGCGGCGCACTCCCACGCTCTCCCCGCGCACACTCCCGCTTCCAGAGTCCAACCGCGCGGAAAGGGGTGGCGGGGTTCCCGCCTTTGAAGGAGAGGGGAGCAGTCGAAATTTCTCACCTCTCCGAGGCCTGAGGAGAGCGCCAAGTTTGGTCCTTGCGATCACTCAAGTGCGTCTCCTCTTGGTCCGGAAGCCGCTCGGGCTCCAGCAGGCCTGACTCCCGCGGCGTTGGTCCGGGCGCTGCCTTGGGGAGAGATGATGGGTGGGGACTGTTGCTACTTCTCCTGACTGGCGCCCGCGTGAACCTTAACATCCAGGGGCCGAGCGCACTGAAGGCAGAGACTCCAAGAAATGGAAGGTTTGCAGGATCTGCGGGGAAGAGGAGGACCCGCCTCGGGCTACCCAAGCCAGCTCCCGCCGCGGCATCTGTTCGTTCCCGCCGGGCCCCTCCGCCGAGGCACTCCGCCCGCCCCCTCCCGCCCCGCCCCACCGGGTCCGGGGAGCTCCGCCCCAGGCTCACGCTCTTCCGCCTTAGGCAGCCGCGAGGTGGGAGGGACGAATTCCCCGACCCCCCACCCCGGGAAGGACTGGGGGCCGAGGACGGTCAGGTCGAGGGGAGGCCTCAGCTCCTTCCTCCCGCGCCCCGGGTGCAGGCCCGAGCTCGGGCTCCCGGGGCAGCGGAGAGAGCTGCGAGTCTGGTGTGCACTGAGAGGTGCGAGCGGCCGAGGTGGGCCACGAGGGGGCGCTGCGGCGCTTGGGGGACCACCCCCTCCCTGCCTGCCTCAGTCCCCCGCCCCCCCCCGCCCGCGCGCAAAACACACTCGCCCTAGAGGCAGCGCGGCGGAGCCGGAGCCGCGGCCGGAGCAGAGCCGGAGAACGGCGGTGGCGGCGGCGGCACCATGACCCTGGGCAGCTGCTGCTGCGAGATCATGTCCTCCGAGAGCTCCCCGGCCGCGCTGTCCGAGGCCGAAGCAGACATAGACGTGGTGGGCGGAGGCGGCGGCAGCGGTGGGGGGGAGCTCCCTGTCCGTTCCGGGCCCCGCGCCCCCCGGGACGTGCTCCCCCACGGCCCCGAGCCTCCCTCGGAGGAAGCCGAGGCCGACGCAGCTGAAGATGAGGAGTCCGGCGGCTGCTCGGACGGCGAGCCCCGGGCTCTAGCGCCCCGGGGGGCGGCGGCCGCAGCGGGAAGCCCCGGGCCAGGCGCGCGGCGGGGCCGGCCGGTCCGGGACCGCCGTCGGGCAGCGCGGCGACGCGCAGCCCGCTGGTGAAGCCGCCCTACTCGTACATCGCGCTCATCACCATGGCCATCCTGCAGAGCCCCAAGAAGCGCCTGACGCTGAGCGAGATCTGCGAGTTCATCAGCGGCCGCTTCCCCTACTACCGGGAGAAGTTCCCCGCCTGGCAGAACAGCATCCGCCACAACCTCTCGCTCAACGACTGCTTCGTCAAGATCCCCCGCGAGCCGGGCAACCCGGGCAAGGGCAACTACTGGACGCTGGACCCGGAGTCGGCCGACATGTTCGACAACGGCAGCTTCCTGCGGCGCCGCAAGCGCTTCAAGCGGCAGCCGCTCCCGCCGCCGCATCCACACACGCACCCTCATCCGGAGCTGCTGCTGCGTGGCGGAGCTGCGGCGGCAGGGGACCCCGGCGCCTTCCTGCCGGGCTTCGCCGCTTACGGCGCCTACGGCTATGGCTACGGGTTGGCGCTCCCGGCCTACGGCGCCCCCCCGCCGGGCCCGACCCCGCATCCGCATCCACACCCTCACGCCTTCGCTTTCGCTGCCGCAGCCGCCGCTGCGCCTTGCCAGCTGTCGGTTCCCCCAGGCCGTGCCGCTGCGCCTCCACCCGGACCTCCGACGGCCTCGGTGTTCGCGGGCGCAGCCTCGGCTCCGGCCCCTGCGCCTGCCCCGGGCACAGGGTCGGGCCCAGGCCCCGCAGGCCTGCCCTCCTTCCTGGGCGCGGAGTTGGGCTGCGCCAAAGCCTTCTATCCCGCGTCACTGAGCCCTCCCGCAGCCGGCACCGCGGCTGGTCTGTCCACCGCACTCCTGCGCCAGGGCCTCAAGACGGACGCGGGTGGTGGTGCGGGCGGCGGGGGTGCTGGGGCCGGGCAGAGGCCTTCCTTCTCTATAGACCACATCATGGGCCACGGTGGCGGCGGGGCAGCACCCCGGGCGGAGGCGAGGGCTCGCCGGGATCGCCTTTCGCGGCGGCGGTGGGCCCTGGGGGTCAAGCCCAGGTCTTGGCCATGCTGACTGCCCCGGCCCTGGCTCCAGTGGCCGGCCACATCCGCCTCTCGCACCCCGGGGACGCGCTCCTGTCCTCAGGTCCCCCCTTTGCCAGCAAAGTCGCCGGTCTCAGTGGCTGCCACTTCTGAACCCCGTCGTGCTCAGGGCCACTTAGGCCCGCACTCCTCAGCCTCTCCCGGGAACTCCTGCCGTCCCAGCAGAACTCAGGGAGTCTATTTATGAAGACCTTGGGCCGGCGCGCGTGACTTGGCACTTAAGGCTCCACGCTCAGAATCTGATAATTGGGACGAAGCGGGCTTCATCGCTCAGGGAGAGGCTTGGGTCTACGCGACGAGGTCGCAAGCCAGGATCCCATTCCATTTTGAACTGTAAAAGGGGGAGGTGGGAGCCTTCGCTTTTTCCCAGCCTCTGCGCCTCTGGCAGCCCCGGAAGAATGCGTTCCCGGAGAGATGCCCGCCCGGGCCCTGCGGATCCCGCCAGAAACACCATCTGTGCAAAGAGGTCTTCTCTCTGCCTCTCCCTCACTCCTTCCCCTACTTTGAGGCCCTATTTGTCCAATATTATAATTTAAAGACACCTATTATCCGCTTCGTGCTTAAAGGAAAATTCAACTTTTTTCACTCTTGCTGTTCTCCAAGGAAGCTCGTTATCTCTGAAACCCAAAGTTCTGTCTGCACAGGCAGAGCTGAATGGAGAAGTGAAGCGAGGAGTCTCCACAATCCCTGTGGAAACCCTGGATCCCACTCCACTGGGGAACATCCTTCCTCTTTTGTGCTGGGGTGCTTTTGAAGGAACTTTCCCCCTTTCCGATGGCCGGCTGGGTCCAGCCAACCAGGGCCAGCAGCCCTCAGCATTCTGTGCTGTCCCAGGCCCTGGGATATTTATTGTGGCTAAAGGCAATGAGTTTGGGGTGGGAGAGGAGGGTCTGGGTCAGGGGCTGGAGAAGTGGGGTGGGGTGGGTGAGGGCGCATCCTGTGGCAGGGGGTCATGTAATTATGTGTAAATATCTGTACAGCGGGCTGCTATCTGCATTCTCCGTCCACTGGGTGTGCATTGATTTAGACTTCTCCACTGCGGGGAGACTCTGAAGTCGTCTGATGGTTTGTGTGGAAGAAAAGAAAAAATCTGTCTCCCCCAACTTCCCATTGGTGTCAATCGAATAAATGTATGTGAACTCCAGCAGTTACCAGCTCAGTCTGCTTGCCTGCACTCCCCTTTTTCCCAGTCTGGGCTCTCCCAGAAGACCCCCAGCTTCCAGGCAGAGGTGGACGAGGTAAAGCCCTGGCCAGCCCCAGGCAGGCAAAGGAGGGCTTGGGCTTATCAGGTACAGGGGATACTATGGCCTTGTGTTAATGGGCCTTCACTGTTAATGGGCCAGGACTCTGAGAAGCCTGTGACCCCTCCAGCACTTTCATTTTCGCTCTGGTCCAGGAAGGTTTCTGCCTGGAATTCTGCAGAGAGATTTTGTTTCAAATGCACCTGGGGAGTCTTTTTTTTTTTTTTTTTTTATTTTAAAGTTTAGACTTTAGAGTGGCCTCTGCAGATTTGGGTGCCCAGTGCATATGGATACTACACCCATTCAGTACAATTCAAGTGCCTGTTTTTCTTGATGCATTTTTTTGTGTGCCCTCTGTGTGCGGAGGCTTTTATGGAGCTTGTGATTTGTGTTTGTGTTCGTTTGGGTCATCACGTATCTGCCTTATTGTCTTTCTTTGCGGGGGGGGTGGGTAGCTTGTATTTCAGGATATCTGTGTTTTTATTTCTATTTGTATTCGTGAATGTGTCTCTGTGATTCTCTGTCACTGTCTCTTTTTATGTCCCTAAGAGGAGAGATGTTTCTCTTTGGCCACTGCGGGGCCTTCTTTGATACCCCCTTCCCTACCCTCTTTGGAAGAGTTGGAATGAAAGGCTTGAATTGGGGACTGTGAAACCCCTCTCTTTTCCCGTCTAAGGAGATTAGAGGTTCACTGTGTGCTAAGGGAGAGAGTCAGTGCAGTCCTACTCCGTTAGGGTAAACCTCATATAGCCATGAACTTAGGATAAACGTCCATGCTCATAAATAGAACTTACTGCCCGAGTGCAAAGCCACTGGGGCTGGCTGGAGTCTTACATAAGCTCTTTGACCCTCCCAGCTTGATGCCTGTGCCTGGGACTCCCAGTGGCCGGGCTTGCAAGCATGTTGGGTGAGAGGTGATGCTTTGGGTGAAACAAAGATGGTTACTTTATAGCTCTTTTCTCTGAATTCAGCTGAGGTTATGGAGAGGAAAAATATGGAGGTACAGAAGAGGCAGTTCAGCTTTTACGGAATAGAGACACATGCAGAAGGTGGGGGTTGGGAGACAAGTGACAGAAGGAGAAAGACAGATGTAGAGAATTTGAGAGGGGCAGGTAGGGAAGAAGCCATACAGGTCTCTTTAACCAGATTACCAGACATTAGCAATAGTAGGGGGAAAGGAGGACGAAGACAGAGTGCCCTGTAGGAAGAGGGTCAGAGTCAGGGTAGGAAGGACACACCAGGGCTGAGGAAGAGTGGTTGGGATTCCTCAGAGGAGGTTTAGGGTGCATATGGTAAATGCAGCCCCTTAGTCCGAGGTGAGGTGCCCTCTCTTCCATCTTGTTGAGAGACTGCAGAGTGGAGGGAGATTGAATTCAGTTGGCTACTCTCCACGATTTTATCAAATAGCCCAGGAGAAATAAGGTTAGATTCCATGCAAAAAGAGGGAGTATCTGTTGATACTGGGATCACGGTCTCTAGCTGGCTGCTTCGTTGACTTATTTGCTGGGTTTGATATTCTTTCTTTTCACTTGAGGAAGGTTGAGCATGACTGTGTGTGTTCGCCCTCAGTAAAACACTTTGTGGCTTATGTGATCTCATTTACCATGAATATGCCACTCCCAGATATTAGGTTGGAGCTTCAAGTAAAAGTTTTATCAATTGATTTTTTCCTCTCTAGAAGAGAGAAAATTAAGTCAGCCAGAATTCATGTCTGATGGTGGATGGATAGATGAGATACTCCCACAAGGAGATACTCCCAGGAGAAGCAGCAGATCTGGATTCCTCAATGTGACTTAATGAAAGTGTGTGTGTGTGAATTTATCTGAGTGTATTGCTTTGTGTTTATGTGTGTGTCAGAGAGTCTGTATCAGAAAAATGCAGAAATAAAAGGATCGGGGAAGAGTGAGATGAACCCTTGCAGGGGTTTCTAGGGAGCTTGGGACCCTAGACCCATAACTCAGAGCCAGGTTTCCCCAGGGGTCAAGAAGGCCAGATATGGGCCAGATATAATTATGGGTGAGGACTGGCGGCCAGAAAGAAGCCACTGATACCCAACTGGCTTTGAAAAATATAAAAATTGCTGAGAGACCTGCATGCTGAAGGTGGAGAGAAGGGTGTTTGGAATTTGGGACTCCTTTAGGTTGTGTGGGCCAGGAAACTTGTTAATTAGGAGCTGGCAAAAGCCCACCTGGGACCTAGACTGTAGGGAGGCTGCAAGGAGAAGGATGAGGAAGTTGCAGATTTGTCTGGTAGAGTTCTTCCCCAGATCAGAGAGGCCCTATAAATGGCTCCTTCCCACCCTGTGGATGCACAGGGGTGGATGTTCCGTGTAAGGCTGCTTACTTAGAAGGCCAGCCTCCAGGGAGGAGAAATAGGCCATCCCAGCTCCAGCTGCCGCTGTGGGTTCCCTTGCTGTCTGGGTGGAGATAGCTGAGTTCTGCCCCGGTGGGCCCCAATGATCGGTGACAATAATAAGAAAATATCCAGGGCACACCTTTATCTCTCGAGGTGAGAAAAAAAAATGCTAAGAAATCGGACTGGGGTTCAGAGAGTGCTGCCGAGAGCGGGCAGTTTAAAGGGGAAGAAAATTGGCGAATTTCACTGGTCAATTTCACTTCATTTCGTTCAATTTCGTTCAATTTCATTCCTTTTCATCCGGTGCCTGGAGGCCCGAGGCCACAAGGAGGGGGATGGGGTCTTTCCGGGCAGAATTTCTCCCATCTTGCAGATTTATTTTCTGTGGCTGAGAACAGCCTCGATTCTCGAACTTTGACATTCTTTCTGCCACGGCGAAGGGCAGTTATTTTATATTATTTTATTGAAGGGTATTTGGTTTGGGTGATCGAGGCACACGGTGAACGTCTTCCCACTTCTCTTTTGCAGGCCAATTAAAGTGGTTAATTCTTTTCACCGCTGATTCCTCCCCATCCTTCTTTCTCCTGGGGCACCCTGGACCACCCAGGAGCGGGAGTTGAGGTGGGGGCGGACACTTCCCCTCCATATCCAATTTGTTCTCGCCACAGCAGGCGCGTCTTCGTGGTTACAAAGCGCTTTTCCCCTGATGACTTTTTTCCCCTTTTCAAAAACACTTCACTCTCTCCCCTTCAACTAGCAACCCTCCCCAGGCTCACCCCTCCTCCTTCTCCGCTCGGGTTTATTTAAACTTCGCCTCCTCCAGCGCCGCCACAGCGCGCACTTAATGAAGTTGAAGGCTCGGTGAGCCCGGGTGAAGAGGGTTTGGAATCTGTTGAAAGGGCCGTTTTGTGACACTGATTGCGGCGGGGGTGGGGGCGGTCGCGGACCAGACAATGACCGATCGGGCCGGTTTTCCTCCGCATTGGGTCAGGCGAATAAAGGCGCCGACGTTGTTTAAACGAGGGACCCTGCAGGAGAAAGGGAATAGAGATTTTGAGTGTGGAGCGTGCCTCGTAGGATTTCGAGTTTAGGGGGCGGTGGGAGGAAGCTGCCCTCAAAGGGTCCTTACGGGCCAGATTCGGAGTATAATTCAAACCCCGCACATCTGGCCAAAGAGAAGCGAGGAGAGTTTAGGTTTGCGCCTAAATTATTCGGATACATGGTCTAATAGGTTGTCTAGGCTGGGACCTGGAGATGTGTCCAGGACGGTCCAGGATGATGAGACCCAGCTCACATTTGTCCTGGTTGCCGGCTTTCTGAGATTTCTGGAGAAATAGTGAAAGAGAACTAAGGGTGGCAGAGGTCGTACAGGATAATTCGACCTCTGAAGCTTTTCATCTATCAGGGTATCTGAGGGCAAAAAAATGTTCATTGGAGTTTATGAGCGGAATTATTGTTTTTTAAGGTCGGCGGAGACACGTCCTAACAGAAAACTGTAAGAAGGACAGAGGTTCCTAGCCCTGGTTTTGGGAACGAATATTTCCGCCAGCTAGTGGGCGCGGCGCCGCGCGGGGCGGAGCGGGCAACGCCTCCTTTCGTAGTCCAGCAAGCCGTGAGGAGGGAGGCTGCGGCCGCTTCGGAGTCCCCGAAGCTTCGGACTGCTGAGGAAGGAAGGCGGTCGTCTCTAGTGCCTGTGCCCCCAGGCCGGACTGGGCGCTGACACTGTCGGGGTGGTTTTCCGACCCTCGCTCCACTCCCAGCTCTGAGTCCTGGGCTCTGCGGAGCGCTCTCTTTTCGCTCCACGCGGACTCCAAGCGGAAGTCTCCCGCGGTACGCACCGTTGCTCGTCTCCGTGCGGCGGGGGTCTGCGCTGGGTACCCTTCGCCTGCCCTCGCCAGCCTCCTCGCTGCAATTTCGTCCTCCTAGAGGGGGTCGACAGGGTCCTGGTCTTCACCTGTCCCGTGCCTCTCCCTCTCCCGCCAAGCCAACTGGACTTGCGCGGCCCGGAGGGGTGCGCCTCGGACCTGGCACGTGCGGGGTGACAAGGAAGATGCGCTTAGCGGCCGCTACAGGAGTCCCGCGCGTGTTGCCGCAGGGAGCCAGGGACTTGGTGCTCTCTGCTCGTTTCCCCGATGTTGGAAAACCGTCTCAGGCTGGTCTCACCTCCGGGGGTATTTCTGTCTACGCAGTTAGAAGTATCTTTGGAATTGCGGTTGCACGGATCTTAGAACTGAAAATGAATTCTTGGAGGAGATGTTGGCAAAACATTTAAATTCATCTCTGATCCCCCCAAATCACCGCGGCACTGAAAAGTGTATTTCAAATGATCTGTGTAGACACTGCCAAACTGTTTGTATGGCGGGGTGGGGTTGATAGGCGCTGAGGGTACAGGAGTGAGGCTTATTGCCGAAATTAATTCGCAGCCGCTTACGGTGGGGCCTCGTTTTGCAACCCCTCTTCCCCAGCAGGTGTTGGTGCCATTCGAACGCCTTGCTTAGATACCCATCCATTCAAATGCAGATGTGCCGAGTGCAGGCGGTGTGGGTTGATGCTGCCCCCGCCCCCTCCCAGGTCTGCACTATGCCTCGCGGCCGCTCTTCTCCTGGGTGGGCCATGTGGGTTCCTGTCTCAATGGCGAGTTCCGTGCAAACGTCCCAGTCTTTTTGAGCTAATTCTCGCATGCCCTAAGTCAACCCAGTCAAAGAAGGCAGCTGGTGAAGTTATCACTGCGGACCCAGATGGCAGCAGCCCTGGAAGACCATACGGCTCCACTCTCTGCTTTGGAGCGGAAGGGCCCAGGCCCAGATCACACAGAGGGTCGGCTGCGGAGTCGGGGAGTGCATCCAAGAACCTGGACTCTCTGTACAAGGAGCTGGATCTCCGGGCTGGAGGCACTGGTGGGCCGGCTTTGTGTCCAGCTACGGACGACCTGGCCTCTGCAGCCAGCCATGCTTAGTGGAGGCCCAGGCAGACTGTAGTACGGAGGACCATTCCTAGCGCCCTTTTGCACACCCATGGGTCTTCGACAAACCAATGCGTGGGCAGATGAACTGGGAGGCTGCTTCCAGGTTTCGATGCATACCAGGCAGCAGCTCTGGCCTCTGAGCTGCACCTTGCATTTTGGTACCTCAGTCCCTCTGTTGACTATCTGAAGAATGTGAGGCCATCGTCAAGGCTCAGTCTGTGTCCACGAACAGTTTTCCTGCCTGAGGAGTTACCTGGCAAAAATCAAACACAGGCGAGTTAATTTGCCTCCAGCCCTGGAGATCTCTTTCCTCTTTGGCTCTTTCTTTCCCCAAATATTTATTGACAACCTATTCTGTGCTGGGCTTGTACTGGAGGTACAAGCAGCGAACATCTGCCTACGTTCATTGCAAGCAATCTAACTCTGGTAGTTGAGAACCAAAGGAAAGGCAAAACAGTGATTATCACCATATTTGAGGTAAAAAAATATGTTTGATGTTTTCAGGGTTAGGAATGGTAGACTTCCACTTTATGATCATGGTTTCAGGTATTATGGTCCACAAGTGTGTATGTACTTTTTGGGTATTTGGGGGTCTGTGACTGTATATGTGTGTGAGAGGGGACCAGTATGTGTCAGTGTGTGTGGGTGGCTCTGTGTGTGCTAACATGTGTATTTATAACTATCAGTGTGAGTTTGAGAGTGTGGTCCTCTTTTTTTTCAGTGGCTGGGGAGAGGCTGGAGGGCTGTAAGTGTGGAGGACTTGGATAGAAGGGTTAGGAATGGGTGTCTGCAGGGGTGGGGTGGGGAGGAAGCCCAGAGTTCTGAGCCTCTTCCCTTATCCTTCTAGCAAAAACTGGGACCTGTCCACCTTCTCCCTACTTCTTTCCCCAATGCAGACAAAGCTGAGAACCCCGAGCACCCAGTTAAGGTACTGAGGGGCACAGTGACTTGGCCACTCCCTCCTATAGCTCCAGCTTTCTCCCTTTCCTGCTGGCTGGTGTCCCGCTCCTTTGGCCTGTCTTGGGTTCAGGATGAATGGTCAAGAAACTCCATTATTTGGCCTCTGACCTGCAATCCTGCCATGTGCTGCGAACCCCCTTCCTTCCAGTCTGCACAGAGGGACTTCATCAGTGATCCTAGGGGCTTTGGAGCCTTCCCTTCCAACCCCAGTGAACCATTGTCCAGCAGTGAGGGCCTAGGTACAATTTAGAGCCTGTAACATTCCAAGGCTAACATGGAACCTACGGAGAAACAGGTCTGGAGAAGTGAGGGTGGTTTGTCCAAAGTTGCTCAGCAGGATGCAGATGGAAAGTTAAAGCCTGCAGCCTCTATGTTCCAGCATTGATAATTAAAGCATTTGGCTAGATATTTTGAGGAAAATAAAAACCCAGTGTCTCTCCTTGTACTTTAGAGAAATCTTAAGTGTTGTCAGGGTTATAGATAATTCTGAATCCTCCTTTCCCAGTGGAAGGATGGGAGGAAAGTCAAGGTCAAGGTGTGAAAGAGCAGACAATTATCTGGATAAGTCAGGGCATGAAATAGGTTGCCTTAGGTGGACAAGGTGCTGGCGGCAGTTCAGAGGAGTGTGAGTGTGCAAGAGCATCTTGTACTCTACCTTATTCTGGGTTCCTGGGCTGTGGACGGCAGCTGAGTCCTTACTCCAGCCCCAGCC
This sequence comes from Eonycteris spelaea, assembly GCA_003508835.1. Classification (NCBI taxonomy): domain Eukaryota; kingdom Metazoa; phylum Chordata; class Mammalia; order Chiroptera; family Pteropodidae; genus Eonycteris; species Eonycteris spelaea. The sequence goes on along the minus strand of PUFA01000384.1, from coordinate 615,859 downwards.
ACAAAGAAGGTTGGCTTTGAGGAAGGGGTGGGGGGAATGGTCCGAGTTTTCTGGTAAACTGTCCCTTTCTCTTCAGTTGTCCCAGGCAGTAGCACCCCTTCCTGCCTCCTAAAAGTGCTGTTGGTGAATCTGTCAGCCAGTTCATCTAGCTACTCCAAGTCTTGCTTCCCAGTGCCCCATTTGACATTAGAACTTTCACACAGTGGAGAATAAATAAAGAAAATCCTGGCCATCTAGGCCTGAGGGTGTCTTGGCTGGGGCCATTCCTTTCTGGGTCTGGATGTGCTGGCCAGGCTTTAGGGCTTAGAGGGATGGAGTGGGGGTATAGTAGGCTCGTGTGTGTGTGTGTGTGTGTGTGTGTGTGTACATGTATGCATTCACACAGGCAATGCAGGAATTCTGAATTATACTTACCCCTGGAAAGTACCAGAGCTTTGATGCCTCTTTCCCTTTATTGGTCTTCATTTTAGCACCTACCTTGAAGATGATTAATTACTTAATACTAGATCACTTTGTGAATTGTACAAATGCCTAATCATTGTGCGTATACCAGAAACTAATTTAAAAAAGATCAGAAAAGGGGATGAGGGGAGGGGATTCCTAATTCTAGCAGGCTGTTGGCTTTCTGTGACTTTGGGCCAATACTTCCTGCCCTCACCGAGCCTCAGTTTTTCTGTCTGAGAAATGGAGCTGCAATATGTTAGTCTGGACTCAAGGCCTGGGGTCAGTGACTGCTCCCAGCTCCTCCCTCTAATCTGCTGAAGAGTTTTCATTCCTTCCTCAGCTCCCTCCTCAGCGAGGGTGTACCATAGGACAGTGGTGGCCTGCCACAGGTTGTGCTGGGACTCCAAAGACATAGCACAGGTAGTCTTCTTGGGGCTTCCACTGCATACAGGGGCGGTGGGGGGGCTTGGCTCCCTCTTTTCTGGACCCAAGGGGCTTCCACCCCAGACCGTGGGATTTCTCCTCCTGTGGTAGGGCTATAAAGGGGTGGCCAAATGTCTGTGGACACCTCGGTCCCTCAGGCCTGTGTGAACCTGTCACCTTTGTGGAGGATAGGGATTGTGGGTGAGCATGAAGGTGAGTTGCCTCCTGGCAGCTTGCTTAGCTCTCGCACTGCCTATTGTGTCTCTGGGCTGGCACTGGAGTAGAGGGGTATGGAGGAGAAAGCTGGTCCACAATGTGAAAGGGAGCTTCTACCCTGGTTACGTTTTTCTCCTGTCTCTGTTCACCCTGCTCTCCCTTCTGGGAAGCCCTGGGGAGTGTTTGAGTGTTTAGGGAGAGGTGAGGGACATAGGGCTCTTCATGGGAGCCGGTGAACTGGAACATGTGTAGGTGATGGTCATGTGGGGAGAACAGCCGCCAAGTGGAGTGGGGAAAGAGCTGTGACTCTGCCGTCTCTTTCAATGTGGCCCTCTGAAGACAATCTAGAGAACTTCAGGTTTTTGTGGGGATGGATCAGAAAGTACCCAAAGTCTGGGGTAGGGGCACGGACCGCTGCTGTCAGAGGCAAGTCAGTCTGCAGAGTGGGTGTCCACAGACAGCGACCCAGAGAAATGCGGAGGGCTGGAGAGGGAGAGCTGGGCTCTGTCATCGCTTTCCCTGGGGCTCCAGGGGTGGAATTTCCCGGGGACTTGTCTCCTCTCCGCCTGCATCAAGGATTCTCACTCTCAGATGCGTTCCGCACCCAATTACATTCTGTGAACAGAAAGAACAAACACCAAACGTGCGTACAAAGAATTGAATTGCAGAAGCAATTCTGGAAGGCTGAGGCCCGGGACCTGAGTCCGCGAGGCTTCCAGCTAGGGCATGTGAGGAGCTAGGTTCCCGAAACCCTCCGGATCCGGATTCCGAGCGCAGGCGGGGCCCAGCCACCTGGGGGCGCCGCTGGCCCCGAAGTACCCGAAATTTACCGGCGCAACCAAGGTGACCCCGCCCCGCCGGGTCTGACCCTCCTTTAACGGCTCTGTAACCTGGGACGCTCTTACTTCAAAGCGGACCAACCTAGCGCTGAAAGGGGTGACTCTGCGCTAACCGGGAGATTCTGCTCTGAGCGGGCCTGACCTTGCGCTAACAGGCGTGCCCCTAAACTAACTGGGCAAGAACCGTGCTAAGGGAATGTGCATGGGAACCGGGTTGGCTCTGTGCCCTCCTATCAAGGCTTACCTGCACAGATTAGGTGCTGAGGCTGTTCATTCTTCGTTGTGGGTCCCCTAGCTGCAGCAGCGAAGCTGGGTTCCCCACCCCCACACTGGTGGCTGCTCCATCCCTCCCCCATCTGTCCCTTTAGGCCAGTTCTGGGACTTCGTTTAAAGAGAAGCCTGGGCATGCTCTGCAGCCCCTGAGACAAGGCGTTTACAACGTTTAGGAGGTGAGTGAGGGTGGGGAGGGAGAATTCTTAAAGGGAACTGATTTTGTGGAGGCTGGGATTATCTCGGGGTCCAGGGCTATGAGTGCCTCCCTGTGTTTTGCTTTCACCCCAGCAACAGGCCTTGCTTCCCCCCACCCCACCTCCTGATACATTGGCACCTCTCTCTTGGGCAACTCCATGCTCTCTTGGGCCCAATGTCCCTCTTTGTGAAATGCCATGAGCTCATCACCAGGTCCAGGCTGCTCCTCATTTGAGGGAATGCCCTTCCGTATCCAACCACCAGTCTCAATTCATTTCAACTAGTGCTTCATTACCCACTCTGGGCCTCGTCTCTGACCTGTACTGAAGAGATGGTGGTGAACAAAACAGATGTTCCTGGCTTCAGGGTGGTGACAATCTAGTGGAGGAGAGGAAGAAGCATACAAGTGCATAGCTAATTAAAACTAATAAGAGCTCTGAAGGGAGAATAGCTAGGCCTTTGAGAGAGAATAAATAGCTGGAGGATATAATTAAGAGGTAAATCACTCCCTGACTCTGGCAGGCTGGAACCTGTTGGGAAGAGTGGCCATCACCCAAAACTCTATCCTGTTTGACTCTGACCTCGGTCAACAGAGCTTTTATCGTTGGGCTTACCAGTCACTATAGCTGCAGGGAGCCAGAGTCCTCTGTCTGTGCCACTTTCTGTCCCAGAGAGTTCCTTGAACACCACCAGGAGGAAGTCACCCTTCATTCTTACACCCAGAGTATCTTCAGACCCCCTTTCTTTTCCCAAGGTCATTGGAGTTGGAAGCAGCACTCTGTCCCTCAAGAGCAAGGTGTGGTATAGCCAGGCCGGCTTGGGGATATGAGACTCCTTTAATTCTGAGAGCTCTTTACCCAGCATGGCATCAGGCACTGTGAATAGTTGTTATTTAAAAGAACGATTCTAGGAGTCTGAATCTACCCTTTGATGAGCCCAAGAGCCACTGCTTCTATGGCTCATGCATCTGATTGTCCCTTCTCTCCCTTTCTGTTTCATTCCCAACTCAGGTGTCACCTCCTCCAGGAAGGCTTCTCTCCCCTCTGTTCCCTTTCTCCCAAGCAAGCCTGGGTTTAGATCCTGCCTTTTGGGCTCCTACAACCCCTGGCACTTTTAAAGAGCTTTGTGGTATATAATTCTGCTTGCTACGCTACCTCCATCACCCGACTGGGAGCTCCTTGAGGGCAGGAATTGAATCCAATGCCTTATTTCACCCCAGCACATGGCACAGGGTCTGGCATGTGAGGGAAAGAATCAACCACAGTTTTGAAGTGTTCCAAAAGTGTGTTGCATTGCCCAAAGACAAGGAGTTAATGTTCAGAAATTTGACCCTTAATAAAGCAATAATGGTCTCTGGTGCCTCGTGTGGTGGGGAAGAGGGAAGGAGCTCAGGCATATATATTCTGGGCAGGGCCTGGGGACCCTGAGTTCCAGTGTAACAAGACACCTGAAGGGAGAGATTGGGCCTTAACTCAAGCTCAATTCATCCCCATTCTCATTTCCATTCCGAAAGGAGAATGGTCTGGCAGGGCCCTCTGAAGGAGGGGGCCAGAGAGCTGCCGCCCCAACAGCTCCACTTTGCCCTTGCGGCAGCTGTCTAGGGAGCAGGCCTGCACTTCTAGAGCTGCACAGAGAAGATGAGTGCTCCCTGCCCAAGGGCAGAGGCTCCAAGTGCTTGTTGGGGGTGGGGCCCGGGTGTAAGAAGAAGATGGGCTGGGCAGAGGGAGTGGCTTTCAAGGGTGTGGGACAAAGAGGCTGACTCAGCTGGGACCCACAGGAGATATCTTTCAACTGGGGTTGGAGAGAATTCATTTTGTTTTTAACTCTTTCATGACTTCCAGTCTTGCCTGGCTACCCAAGCTACAGAGACCTAGAGGACAATATATATTGGTTGGAAGTCAAGGCTGGGGTAGAAATAATCTCAGAGAAGAAAACTGAGTCCCCGTTGTAGGAAAGCACTAGTCTTCCCGCACCCCCATCATATATTTCCTTAAACGTGCGTACTCTCTGCGGACCCGGACCGGGGTGTCAGGGGACATAGAGCTGAATGAACAGGGAGTTCCCTGACCACCATCTGCCTCCCATGCACCAAAAATTTACTGGCCCTACTGTGGTTGGGCATTCCTGGACTAGGCCCACAGTAGGGGTGGGGTGTAGGGTGAGAAACAGGACAGGAATTTATTTAATTTCCTATCCCTGGGGAAGCTCATTTTCTGATGTTGCTAGCTCTTGGTGCTTCAGGTCAGGGGCAATAAGCTCTGAGATGAGGGAGTAGGCACAGGAGAATTCCTTGAGGAAGTGGCATTTGAGCTGGGCCTTCACGGTTTGGGAGAATTTAGACAGCAGAAGTTTGGGTACAGGAATCTAGGGCATCCCATCCTTTATGAGCAAGGGCATTTAGGAGAGCTATGAGTGAGTCCAAAGTTAATTTTGGCAGAGAAGTCTACCCTGCATTCTTCCTCTAGTTGAACAAGTTTAGATTATTTTTCATCTGTCTCATAATCCAAATGTTGGCTCAGAGGTGGTGGTAGTAGGGGTGGGGGCACCTTGTTTTACACAGTCCTGCAGAGACCCAGGGCCTTCCAGCTAGGGGCTCCATCATTCTCTAGGGGATGAGTTCTTATCTATTTTGTTCTATAGATCCCCTTGGGCAGATTAGTGAAACCTATGGATTCCTAAGAATAAAGATTTTTCAATGCATAAAATTCAGTTCACAGGACTCCAAAAGAAACCAATTATGTTGAATTTTAAGTATCGAACTATCTTAAAATTTTTGTAATGTAATAATGTGTGATAAAACAATAGACTAAATTTGTGATATAATAATATAATAAGTTAAATACAAAAGAGCAACAGGATTAACAGTACAATTACAGTTCAACACAAATGACCTTTGGGTAGTTCTGTAACAACTTAACATGATATAGAAAAATACCTGTGGTTTCTACGGGTGGCAAAATTACAGGTGTGGGGAATAGTATTGTGGGTTTTTTTTTTTTGCCTCCATTAATAATTGAATAAAATGCTGAATTCAGTTTAGAGGTCTGTGAATGTAAAGAAAAATTTCTCATCTCAATTTATGGAGTGCCCTCCCAACAAATTCTGTCCATTGATCCTTTGAGGGTTGTGGACCCTAGTTCTAGGCCCTTGGCATCTTCCACTGGATCTTCCTAACTCAGCAGAGAAGGAGGAGAGAGAAGATTCTGGGGGAGGTTTTTTAAAAAAAGGGTGGAAAATATCACTTCTGGCCACTCTCTTTTGCCAGAGCCCAGTCATCTGGTTCCACCTAACTGCAAGGGAGATTGGGAAATATTGTCTAGCTGTGTGTCCAGGAGAAAGGGGTGGGCCTTGGTGACCACACAACATTGCCTCTGCCATGCCTCCTTTTTGAGTCTTCTGTTCCAATCATTTTTTTTTTTTTTAAAGATCCAGGTGAGAGACTTTAGCTCTGTTGGAAAATACAGAGAGCACCATGCCTATATCTTGAAAAGGAGAGAAAGGAAGGCAGAGAAAGAGATAGCTATTCCTTAGTTCTAAGTTGAGTACGACCAGTTCGGGAAGCACAGAGACCTCTGGCTCCAGTCTGTGTTGAGTGGCTCCTGGAGCCGAGCGCCCCTCTCCTCTCTCCTCACCTTTCACCTCAGCCCCACCATGTCCTACCCTGTGCAGAGAGGGGATGCAGAACAGCTTTGGCTCCCAGCAGGCTGTTGGATGCCCAGATGGAGACTGGCCAATGGACCAACACTGTTTCATTTGCTCCTCTTGGGACTGATTCTTCTTTTGGAATGTGGCACACAGGTGCGCGAAAGAGGCTCCTGTGAGTGTATGTGGAAGGGAGAGAAATAAACTCATATATCCACACCTCTCTCCCTGAGTAAAGTCACCTAAACCCAAACACAGTAAAAATGCTTAGTAAATAAGTGTTGACTCAAATGTCTGAATGAATGACCTTTCCAAGGAGGTCTCGTGCCCTGTTATTGCCTTCGTCTTTCTTCCTTTGTTGATTCATCTGTTCTTCAGCTGGTCTGTAGGTAACTTGTCCCTTTGGCCAACTCAAATTCTTTGTGGAATGAGGCAGGCCACACAAGCACACATAAGGATTAATAATAAATTCTCCATGTGGGCAGGTAACTGTTCCCTGCCATCTCTATCTGAAACTCGTGGCTTCTCATCTACTGGTGATCCCGCCATCAATGAGGAGACTCACAGGCCTTCCCAGGAAGCATATCCATGCCCATTGTCTTATTTAGTCGTCACAGGGCCTTGAGTTGGGCGTTGTAGTTTTCCCGATGAGACTTGGTGCAGTACTGTGGCTGTGGCACAGTTGCACTGTAAATAGCAGCATTGGGACTTGAACTCTGACTTTTCTGACTGTGGGTCCCCATGTCCCCCACCTCCCACTTAAAGGTATTCTTTTTTTTTCTCCCCCATCAGCTTTCTTTTCCAACCTGGACCTCCAGTCAGGTCATGTTGCAGGGTGGCTAAGGGAGCTGTGCTCACCACTTTCCCCTGCTCTGCCAGGTCCAGGCCCCAGAGAGATTTCCTTGAGGACTCAGCAGTATAGCCACACAGGGGAGGCCCACATCTCATCAGTGGCTGCAAGAGTGTTCCTGTCAGTTATCTCTTAGGGCAGCCCTGGGTCTCCTTTTGGCCTTAATCTTCTCATCTATCTTACTCACATTCTTTCTTGCCTTTCATCCTCCTCCCTCCCTTACTCTTTCCCTTCTTTCTTTCCTCATCTATCTTTCTGGCCTATCTCTGTGCCCAGTGTGAATCACCTTGTTTGGGGCAGGCCCAGACCTCCATAAGCAGGCAGCTCTGCAGGGTGCCTTCTCAGCTCAGACTGACTCTGTTGTCTCCACCCCATGGAGCCTTCTAGGCACCCCTACCTCAGTACCTCCAAGAAGGAAGTTATGGCTGATCCCTCTCCTCTCAGACCAGGGAACCGGGGAGGGTCCCAGACAGGCTGGAAACCTGTGTCCTCAACCTGTCAGCTTCCCCTGCTTTGGGCCATCTCCTCAGTGATTACAGGTGAGCAACTATTCAAAACCCCAGTTTCTTCTTCTACCCTCATGGCCCTCACCTCCTTTCATTCCCCTCCCTACTCTTTCAGAACTGTCCCACCCATTGCTGCATTAATGGGAGCGGGTTATTGTGGGGGTCTGGTTTCTGATGCATTTGTTTTAGATAGTTCTACAGAGGGCAGCCCTACTCTGCAAAGACCCTCTGGGGAGAGGGTCTTCAACAGAGCTGAAGTGCTGGGTCTGCTCTGTGCAAACAGGCACAGAGAGGCAGATGTGCTAGTGTGTGAGCACATGCACACCTCTCAACCCTCTGCCCCACCCCACAACACACACAGGCACTGGCACACAGATGTAGAGTCAGAGGTTTAGGCATATACCCCAGGATAAACATTTTCCAACGTATGCAAAATAGAATAGTATAATGAACTCGCTACACACCCGCCACTTAGATAAAACAATGATCAGATACAGTACATCTAAATGATAGCAGTATTTAGTACAAGTTAGTGAAAAAATATATTTAGTATTTTTCTGGTTACATTGTTGCAGAGTTGAGCATGTGGATACTATTCCTATAAATATTTATGTGGGGAGAACATATTTTGTGAAAATATGATGGGAGGGGTATTACTAGCAACCACTCACATGTGCAATTCGCTTCACCCAGAATATTCTCAACCGTTATCTTTGTTGTGTGTTCATGACAAGAGGTGTGTGAACTGGGAGGGTTGGGTTTGGGTGTCTATGATACACATAATGTGTGTCAGTGGGTGTGTTCTATTTGAATAGGGATCTTGGATCATTTTGTGATGGGAATTGTGAGGAGGTGTCTGTGTGATGGTGTATTTGGCATGTGTGTATATGTGTGCACGCTTGGGGCCAGCAAGAGAGGTGTGCAAACATCAGGAGCAGCCGAGAGGCAGCCAACCTGGCTCTTGGGAGAGACACTCATGGATGAAGAGCTCAGCGCTCCAAAGCGGCTGCTTAACAACTTGAGCATCAAATTATAGCCCACGTGGACAGGGGTGTCAGCGGTTGCTGGTTGCTGTAAATACTTCAGTGCAATTGACAACAGCTTGTGGAGGGCTAAGTGAGATGGGGAGGGAGCTGAGGGAGGGGCAGTGTCTCTAGCAGGGAGCCTCTGCCCTACAGTCCTGTCTCTGCTGGATCTAGTGCTGGTGGTTGGGGGTGGGGAGAGGAGTATGGGGCACAGAGCAGTGGGTCTGTAATGAGGTGAGCTTCCAAGCTAGACTGGTTCTAATAATCCATCACTTTCAGTTGGATATCCTTGGGCAAATGACTGACTACTCTGTGCCTCGGTTTCTCTGAAAAAATCACGCAACCAACAGAGATCATAATACCCTGCGAGATCTTTGTGAGGAATTACAGGAACTTCTTTCATCTGAAAGCCCTTGCTGTGGTTATACAGACACTAGCTTTTGTTGCCTTGTGTGGGATAATGCATGGGAATTAACACAGTGCCTCTCACGTAGGAAGCCCTCAATAAATATTAGCTAATGTTGTTTGCCTATTGCTATTGTCTTCATAAGGCTGGATCCCTAGCTGGAGATACCACAGCCCTTCCAAATATGAATGGAAAAAAAAAAAAAAAAAGGCTTCCCAGAGGGCAGCCAGTGAGTCTTTGTGGGTTTTCAGAGAAGATGTTTTCAGTCTCTAGTCTTTCAGAGAATCCTGCTGGACAGGATCTGAGAGAGTCTGCCCAGGGAGCTCTCTCTGTAGACCCGCCTGTCTTCATTAGTGCCTTGGCTGCTGCGTTCTTGAAAAGTCATGTGCAAATGGGTTTCTGCAAGCTCAATCCCGCTTAAAATGCACTAAGGGTTGAGGGCTTAAAGGGACCCTGTGGTGAATTCTTTTGTAAAGCAAAAAATCTCCTGAATATATATATATTTCGTAAAATACAGATATTTATAAAATGGTAATAGTCAGGATGTCTTGAGTGCTTACTATGTGCCAACATGCGTTACTTAATTCTATCCTCACAATAAGCCTGTGAGGGACAATATCCTAATTTTCCTGATGAAGATGCACAAAGAGTACCACACATCTACCCACCGTCACACAGCTAGAGTGTGGTAGATCTGGGATGGGAATTTGGTCTAGCTCATGTGTAAGTTCATGCTTATCTGCTGTATTCTCCCCTTTTTTGACCTCCTTCCCCTTCTCCTGCTCCTTTCCTCCCTCCTTTCTTCCTTTTTTTCTGCAAGCAGGTAAGAATCTCTACATTCACTATAAAGAGGGTAGTTCTTAGGCTAGTGTAATCAACAGATACCTCAACTACAAAGATTTCAACAACGTTTAAAAGGTAGAAGCAGTGGCTGTATCAGGCCTCTGAATTTTTGAGACCAATCATTAAAATCTTTTTCTTATGAACATTTTCAAAGACATGCAGAAGTAGAGAGAACAGTACAATGAATTTTGTATAGACCTACCACTTAGATTCAACTATTATCAAGATTTTTCTCTGTCTATACTCTATTTTTTTTTTCTGAGATCCTTTTAATTTTCTGAGAGAGGGAATATTGCATCATCTGTAGTGATATTGTGAGTTCCCTCTGATCACAATATTGTAGCAAACATCTTTTCTTACATTTTTATGAAAAGTTATCACAATAGCCTCTAGGTCTTGAGATTGCATTGCATCATAGGAAGCCCTTAGACCAGATCCACTCAAGGAAAGGGATTCACAGAGAAATGGAAGGGACCACGTTTTCCAGAAACCCCATTCTCCATAGCTCAAGTTATTTGATGGTCACCAGGATATTAGCTTTCTTTTGTAAAGATGCAGTGAATCTCTGTTCCTTCTCCTTAAGCCAACAATTGTGACAATAGTTAATAACAATAAGTATAACCATCTACAACTTCCCATTCTCCCCCAAAACCTCTTTCTTAATGCTCTTGTGAACAGTCCTGCTTCTTTTTCAATTATCAGCTTTTGAATGTTGAATTTACCCACGAAAGTCTTCCTATGGTAATGGTATCTTGGATAAGTGCTTGGCTATAAGCAATAAGATGGAGTCTTCCATCTTAGAGGACTCCTTGGCTTTCCAGGTGTGTTCTGCTTCGTCCTAACATCTGGACCTTTGATTGCAGGTCTGTTGGATGAGTCTTGAGCACTCTCTGCACATAGATATGGGTGCAGAGTGTTCCAAGCACAAGTCTACAGAAGGAGGTAGATCCTTCAACCACAAGACCTGCCCTCTGATGTGAGATCAAGTGCTCTGCCACTTGGGACAATGGTTTCACAAGCAAGTAGTTGAGCAGAGCAGATCATTCTCAGCGTGGCAAATAGCTACCAGAGGACACCCTCTGCAGCTGCCTGGGTGGTCATCACATAGGATCATCAGAGGAGAGTGTTGTGGGCTGGCAGCAACACTATACCACCACTTCACTCAAGAGCAAAGACTTCCCTACGTCCCACTAGCTCACATACCCATGCATATTGTTTAAAGAGGGCCAGGCAGTAACCTCCGCTGAGGAACTAATATCCCAGGAAGACTGAACAGTTTCTCCGAGGATCTTAAGATACAATTGCATCCCAGACTGGGTTTTCATTATTTTTTGTGAGCTGTCATCTCCTTCTCAGTGACCATCATAATTACAGAATTCGATTTGACTTTCACCTCCTTTTAAATTTACTCTATAGTGAACATGGCCTTACCCTGACTTGGCCTTTTCCTTACTGAGTTTACCTTGTCTTACCAGATTATCTTCGAACAACAGTCATTAATGAAAATTTTCATCATTCCAATTCCTGAACAATTTAGGGGATAGTAAATAGCAAGATGATTTTTGCTGGTTGAACTGTGTCTCGTTTGCCACACTGTTTTGTCTGTCAGGCAACTCACTTACAAACTATTAAAAATATATCGAAAAACTACCCAACATGATAATTTTGAGCAAAATAGAAAAATTAAAAGTGACCTGACTTAACCCAAGAATGACACTGGTCGGTATAGACTTCTGGATCTGTGCAGTTGACATCAAGCATTTAAGACTTGACCAGCAGCACACTGCAATATCACATAGGCCCTATAAACATCATGGCTTCATTGATGTGCTTCCAAACCTTGCCACAACATGGCACACATAGAATGTCATGGTCTTCGTTTGGCATGCTGGGGTATGTGGAAGGGGATTTTGGTCAGAGGCCCTGGGGCTGTGGGCATCAGAGATCACACCCACTGTATAAGCTCAATGATGAGATTCAGGGTTGCCCACAGAGATGGTCCACCTAAACCAGTGGAGGGAGCGATTGTATCTGGGCAGGGGGATTCTGGAATGCTCCTTGGAGAAGGCAGGCATTAGTCAAAGGCCTTAAGATTTTATAGCATCTACATAAGTGGAGATGGTGGTGGAAGGGAGACGATGACGTTATTTTTGAGCACTGCCAGGTGATGGCAAAAGGGATATGAGCAAAGGTGTCCCAGGGAGCACTTTTCATCATTTGCAATTGTGGAATTACTTTTTAATGACTATTTTGAGAGCAAGAGCCCTACCTGCCTTATTTGAAACTGTACCCCAGCACCCACACAGTAGATACTAGTCAGGTGCTTGTCTCCAGCAGGGCCTTGAAGGATGGTAGAGTTGGATACAAGGAGAGGAGAAGGGAGGGCATTCCTGGAGGGGCAGTGGTGTGGGCAAAGGCACAGAGGTAGGAAAGCTTGAAACATGTGTGGAGATCAATGAGGAGCCTGGTTTGTCTGGAAAAAAGGGCTTGTGCCAGGGAGTTGCGGCGATGAGGTTGGAAGGTGGGCAGGAATGCTACATTTTCCAGGTTGGGCTTGAGGCTGTGACAGTAATTCCCTGCAGAAGGGTAGGGAGAAAGATGGGGCAGCAGAGGGGTTTGCTGTGTGGCCCATGGTGGGATGGGGTGGGTGGGCAGGAGGCTGTGGCCACCTCCTTGAGTTTCTGTCCAGCCCCTTGTCTCTTCCGGTGTTATGCAAGTGGGAGTTGAGAGAAGGCCAGAAATGTCATTTATTTCCCCCATGGGCAGACACACACGAATACACACATATACACACAGACACACACACCAGTCCTAAGAATGATTTTTTTTTCCATTTGTCAAGAGCCAGAAAAAGGCTGAAGGTATAAAGTTCAGAACTGGCAGGACTGGAGGGCTGACAGAAGGGCTGAGGATCTCTGAGTTTCATCAGCTGCAGCAACAGTTGGGAACTGGGGGAAAAAAAAGAAAAAAAAAATTCCGTGAAGCCTCCATGGCGGCCTATGGAAGGCTGTGTGGAGTTTCTGGAGGGGGGTGCATGCTCTCCCCCAGCCTTGGCTGTGCTGGGGGTAAGCATCTGTGCCCATCAAAAACCTCTTGGGGCTTGGAAGTTGAGGCCTACATGCCTGGGCTGGAAGTACCTGGTCCTATCCCCAGAGTCACACGGCCTGGGTTCAAATCTTGGCACCATGGCTTGCCAGTTCTTGACCTTGAGCAAGTTATTTAACCTCTTGGTGCCCCCTTTTCTTTGTTTATAAAATAGGAGTAACACCATCCACCTCTAGGGGTTAGGCCAATTACGTGCACTAACACTTAACTTAGAACAATGCATGTGGTAAGTGCTCAGCAAATATTACTGTTAAGAAAACGGAGGTCAGAGAAGGAAAGTACATGAGGAGATAAACATACACTTGAGCCAAGCTAAAATTAGAATGGCTGCCTTTAGGAATTAAGAAAAGGTTGTATGACTTTCTGTGTATTCTGATTAAGAAGTCAGGGAAAGAGTACCATATTTTTAAAGAACAATTTCTAAGAATGATTAAAATTGAAAAAAGGTTGCTGCTTAAATCTGTGGCTATCCAAAAACTCAGCTATCCGGAATAAGGCATTGAATCAAAGGTTCTAGATAGAGGAAGTTTCAAGGTATATGTATTTAGATATGTGACACACATGATAATTTAGAGACAGGACACACATGATAATTAAAAATTGAATGTCAGCACTGATAACATTAGATAAATGGCATGCGAAAGTGTGATTGATTGTTCTCTGATATAAAGACCACTAGACTTAGAGACAAAAGATTTGAGTGCTGGCTCAGCCAGTAAATTGTTGTGTGTCTGGGCAAGTAACTTGATTTTCCTGAGTCTTGGTGTTCTCATCTGGAACAGGATGTTAATAATCCATTATTAGTAATGATGATGGTAACAATAAGAATACCCGTAAAAGAGAATCTAAGAAATAGCAAATCAGAAAATGCACCAGCATAATTTTAAGATGTTGAACTTTTCTTGATTTCTAAGTATAATTTATTTTTTTAAACTTCAGTTTCCCCATCTTCTTAAATAAGTAGTTCTTATTCACTATAAAATATTAAAACTACCATAAGCCAAGAGAGAAGAAATGAAAAATCAGTGGGATGTAATTATGTCATATTTGGTTTTTGCGAAACATAAACAGCCTGTTTACTTTAAAGATGTACAATAGGTGACAATATGCAATTTATTTCATTCTTATAAGAGCCCGAGGGACAGGCAGGGATGGGAGTATTAAATTTGTCTTATAGGCAAAGAAATAGAGGCCCAGAGAGGTTCCTGACTTGGACATAATCACACAGCTAAACCATGTTTTTTCTGGAAGGAGAAAACAGGAATCCTTTCAAGTAGGGCATGAGAATTGGGGAGTGTGGGCAGCTGGGAGTGCTCACTGGGAAGTCTGGTGAAGAGGAAGAGGAGAAGGCAGCTGAGCTGGCCCACAAGTACAGGAGACATGTGAGCTCCAGCAGGAGCCATGATGTGGGTGGAGCTTCCTCCCCGGTGCGTGGATTTGCTTTTCCAGCCCAGTCCGTGGTCACCCCTTAGCAGTTCATCCTTGCCCTTGGAAAGCTCCAAAGATGGCAAGACTTTCAGGTAGATGGAGCAGACAGAAAGAAGGGGAGGGGCGGGTCCATTAGGGGGCAAGTTCTATAGAAGCAAAGGCATGGACAGAACAACTTCAGGATCAATTAGGTGCTAACCGAATTTATAATTTTCCAACTCTGTGTACCCTCAGTTTTCTCTACCTCTCCCCTTCATCAAATTGCTCCTCCTCTGGTGTCCCTGTCTCAGCGAAAGACACCATCCTTCACCTCAGTTTAGGTGTTACATCTTCCAGGAAGTTCGCTAGTTCACTTTGCCTAGCTCTGGTTGTTGTCGGCTTATCTGGTCGGCACTTGTGTGTGGCCTTAGTCTAGGGGATATGTGTGTGCCTCTATTCGCTCTTTCATGTACCCTCATCATTCACTACACTTCTTCCTCTTCCCATCCACTTCCTGATTCAAAGTGTTCTTGTGGGTCAGCTCTTTGCTGACACTGGTTGTGGACTGAAACCACACTTACAGTTGCCACCACTCCCAGATTCTCCAGGACAATACCTATGCCATTTATTCCATTCTGTTGTCACTCTGTTCCCTAGAGCTGGAGTAAGCCAGGTGTGCTGAATTTCAGTTCAGAAAAATTCTTTCCCTATGGCTGTACAACCTCCAGATGAGGTTGTTATAGGGCATCACACCTGAGCTTTACAGCTTTGAAAATTTTTCAATGAACTAAAACAAATACGTGGGCATTTTTTTTTTTGGAAATTTAAGAGTTATCTTCAAAGGTAACTTTCACCATCACCATTACTATTATGAATAAGGTTTCTATATCTTCCTCAAGGTGAGATGCTATCTTTTCTATCTATCTGGGGACCCTTTCTCTTTTCCTAAATCTCTTTTCCTAAAGATGAGTAGGTTATAGATGAGTAGGTTCCTCTTCTACACCCAGGCATCCATTCATCCACATTCAACTCTTCAATCAGCCTGCCTTCCTTTGTTTCTTCATCCTTTCTTCTCTCCTTTCTTCTTCTGCTTTCTTCTCTTCTTTCCCCATCTATCATATATGCTGGTCTATCCACCAGCAACCACTCATTCACAAGTTTAATCCACCTAATATTTATAAGAATGATAGGCTAGATAATGGATTTAATTTTCTATCTATCATCCATCCATCCATCCATCCATCCATCCATCCAGTCACTATTTCCTTTCCATATCAATTCTTCACCTCAGCTAACTTATTTCTCTAAATGGGCTCCCCACTCTCCAAAACTTCCAATACAGAAATGTCCCTTTGAGGCTGTAAATACTTTCTACGAAGCATGTGTAACCACCTTTTATAGCTCAGAGAGGTTTCTCTGGACTTCACAGTTGTCTTTCCACTAGGGACCTCCTTGGCCTAGTTTGCTTTCTGGAGTTTCAGGCTCATCTCTTTCTGAATTCTCCCTCTCTGCTTGGCCTTTTGTATTTCATTCATACCTTCATGCTTTGTCTCAGGTAATTTCCTCCGATTCCTTATGTCCTCCAGAATGCTCTTTCCTACACCCTCTCCTGTTGATGACCTTCTACTTATCCTTCAGGACACTCAGTTCAAATGTCACTCTTTTGTGATACTGTCTCTTCCACA
>PUFA01000383.1:0-15962 GCA_003508835.1 Eonycteris spelaea | reverse complement strand
AGCCCAGAGGCTTCTGCGGTGGCTTTGTAAACTGACCAGGTGTGTTGACCACAGTGAGGACCACACTCAGAGCCCGACGACGTCGGATGGACACTTCACCGTGAAGTAAATGACCGACTTTATTGGGATCTCACCAGCCTTTCCGCTAAGGTCACTTGTCTGTCAGGACCCCGTGTCACGCTCGGTCACCATGTCCCCTTCGTCACCTCGTGTCTATGACGGTTTCCCGGCCTTTCTCATCTGCACGACTGACGCTTGGGCAGAAAGCCGCGCAGGTCGTCCGGGGCTTCCCGCTGATTCCGGGCTCCCCTCCCCTCCTCTGCCAGCGAGGCGCCTGGGTCTCGTTTTCTGTAACTCACTCGCTCGTTTGTCCAGCCCGGGAAATGTAAGCTCCAGCTTCCGACTGGCCAGGGGAGGTGTGCGCAGTGTGTGTGTACAGTGCATGTCTTCAGTGCCTGTGTGTAGTCCGTGTGCATGCAGTGTGTGTGCAGTGCGTTGGTGCACTGTGTGTGTGCACTGCACATCACTCTGTATCCCTGGGGACCGGTACAGTGGTTTCTACTTCTTACTGCACCAGGGTTCAGGTTATAAGAGCGATGGAGGGACAGCCCTGCTCTCTCATCTCGGCCTGTCCTCGGGGCTCCTGGGGCTGGCTCAGCCACCCCTCTAGCCGGGGCCTAAGACCACATGACGGTCCGGCTGGGCTCCCCGCCCTGCCGTCATACCAGGCGTGGCCTCACACTCTTCCCCCTCACAGCCAGGGTCCTGCGAGGGCTGGTGCACAGTGACCCTGGGGCTGGTGAACACCCCGGCCCTATGGCCCTGGATGTGGCCTCACTTGGAAATTGGGGCTTTCGCAGGTGTGAGCTGGTTAAAGCTCTCCAGATCAGACCGTCCTGGATTAGGTGGCTTCTGATTCCAACGACCTGTGTCCTTATACGGGAAGGGGGGACTTGACACAGATGGGTGACGACAAGCCAGAGACTGGAGTCACGTGGCCACAAGCCCAAGAACACCCGGGGTTTCCGGAACCGCCAAAGTAGGGAAGGGGGACGTGGGCTGGACCTCCCCCAGATCCCCCAGAGGGAGCCCACCCTCCCCACCCCGGTCTGGGGCTTCCAGTCCCCACAACTCTGAGAAGGAAGGTCTGTCGCTTTAGTCTGCCTGGTTTGTGGTCCTTTGCTACGGCCGCCCCAGGAGATTCACACAGCTGGGCCCCCACCTTTCCTGGGGTGGGGGCACTCAACCAAGGACAACGGTTCACCGCTAGCCCGGCTTTGCCCTTGGAATGGATGGGAGGACAGAGAAGGACAGAGCCCCTGGGCATTGCACCGTGCGTCAGGCCGGGCTGATGGGCGTGAAGCCAGGGTCCCCTGCGGGGCAGCCTGAGCCGGCCAGGGCGTGTTCGGGAGGAGGAGCTCTGGCAGTGAGAGAGAGCGGGGTGAGGGGGCGCCTGGGCAGGGGTACTGTGGGCAGCAAACGGGTGGGGTCCCGGGAGGAGCTGACCCAGGGTGGTGGTGTTGGGAAGCGGGGCCTCTGGGAGGGGCTGAGATGACGTCACGGTAGTGGGGCCCCCACGATGGGACGCTGTCCTTATGAGAAGGGACCCATCTCTGTCCACCATGTGAGGAGACAGAGCGGAGGTGTCTGTCACCAGAACCTGATCTTGCCGGCACCTGGACTGCAGGCTTCCAGCTCCCGAACCGACAGGAGAGCAGGTGTGGCGGCGTGGAGGCGTGGAATGAGGAGCGTGACGGCGTGGGGCGTGGCGGCGGGTGCGTGGCGGCGTGGGGCGTGGCGGCGTGGGGCGTGGGGCGTGGAACATGGGGCGTGGCGGCGTGGGGCGTGGGGCGTGGAACATGGGCGCGGCGGCATGGAGCGTGGCGGCGTGGGGCGTGGCAGCGTGGCGCGTGGCGGCGTGGCGGCGTGGCGCGTGGCGCGTGGCGGCGTGGGGCGCGGCGGCGTGGCGCGCGGCGGCTGTTGGGGCGGCTGAGGGGCAGCCGGGCCGCACAGGCCGCGGGAGCCGGGGGCGGAGGCGAGCTCTGCAGCCTGTGGATGGACCGGTGAGCGCTTGCGGGGCGGGGGCCATGTGTCCAGCTGGACATTGTCCCGCAGGTCTCTGCGGGTCTGCTCAGCACTTTTCAGTCTTTTTCTCTCTCTGCATTTTGGATCAGGACATTTCTGTTGCACTGCCCTCCGCTGACCGCCTTTCTTTGGCCACCTCCAAACTGATGTCGAGGGTAACTCCGAGTTTCTGGGTTTGTTGTTGCGGCCCCGAGAGTTAGAATTTCCACTTTCTCTGCTTTCCAGAGTAGAGATATGCTGTCTGTTTATTCATTGATGCAATATTTTCTTTCACTTCTTTACATGTATTTTATTTTTATTCTTTGAATGTGTCTTAATTTTCTTGAGCATATTTGATATTTGCTTTGATGTCTTTTTCTGATAAATTCAATATCTAGGTCCACTTGGAGTCAATTTCTATTAACTGCCTTTTCTCCTGATTGTGGGTCAAAATGATTAAATAGGTTAAAAACTGGACATTGTAGATGATACGTTTTAGAGACTCTGGATTTGGTTGTGCTCTTCTGGGGTTATTTTTCCCTTCTTGTCCCAGTAGGCAGTTAGCTTTTTGGTCCGACACTGTAGACCTTGCTTCCCTGTCTCAGCAACTCCTGTCCCTGCCCTTCTTACGTGGCTTCCCACAACTGCTTTTTCCAGCCTGGTCCCCCAGCATCTCCCCCGCGCCTTTAGAAGTTAGACTCTGCTGCAGGCATGGGCACAGTCAGCAGCCACAGTTTTGGGCAGAGTCTGCGCTGAGAAATCGGATGCCACTCCTGCAGCCCGTGGCTGCTGCGTTTACCCTTCACAGGTCCTGGCCCTCCCCAGCCTGAGCGCTGATCTCGGCCCGTGGGCCAGCGGGGCCGTGGCCCTTCTCCACGGCCTCCCATAGACGGAGCCTTTGTCCAGAGAGCCATGTGGCCTCATTCTTACCCTTCCGGCTGCAAGTTTTCAAGACCAGCCCCCCGGGATTTCCGTCTGCTTTGGGGCACTTTCCAGCGTCTCTAGTTTTTGTCGGTTTCCCTCAGCGCCGACAGCTGTTATCTCTGAGAAGGGTGGGGCCCCCACTTTACCTCTGTGCCGTTATTTCGAGGAGTCCCAATGTGACGCCCCGATTTTGGTGGGGCAAGTCCTTTCTCATCCATTTTTTTTCCAACGTGTTTTTAGCCGTTTTAACTTCTTTCTAAGATTCAGATTCATGCTTGTGTGGGACCCCAGACGGTCCCCTGCACAGCGAGCGCTCATGGGCACTCCCCGTGAGCTCTGTGAGCCCCTGGGGCTCCGAGGGCCGGGCTCTGGCAGGGCCTGGTTCTGCCCGAAGCAAGTCGGCAGGAAGACGACGCTTTGCTTTGGGCTTTGTTTAATTTGTCTTTGAGCCCAGAGTGCTAAGCACATTTCCCACCACATTCTCCAGGTCAACGCCAAAGATCCTCATTCTAGGATCAATTTTATCCTGGAGTGGAATCCACTTAACACCAAGAGCCCCGTGCTTTTAGCCGAACAAAGGTCAGACCGTGAGACGTCTGGGCAGCAGCTCATCCATCACGCTGGACGAGAGGGCCACACGAGGAAAGGTTAATGGATGCAAAGGACTGGATTTATCTCAACAGGCGTGTAATGATGTCTCAGGGCAGACATTTCCATTTTTATTCAGTGCACTGGCTGGATGCTTGTGATTTTCAGTTCTAACTACTCCATCTAGGGTGCTTGTCTGGGAGTCCGCCTTGCAGGGTCAAGGCCGCCCTCTGCAGGAGACGTGCTCTCTAATTATGTGCCGGGGTACAGAACGTGTCCCTGATGGAAGCAAAGATGGTAAATTAATAGGTTACGGTCCCCCTTCCCAATAACTCTCAAAAAGTATGTGCATTTAATTAGCCCCTGTCTGTGGAAGGGGAAGAGGTGACCCGTCATCCTCTGGGCTGCTCCCCTGGGTTGGGCTGTCTCTTGCTGTACATATCCGATTAATTTTGTGCAGGGAGGGAGAGGCTAGTGTCTAGGCCGTGGGCAGCCTGGCCTGGCAGGCATGCGGCCACACCTGATGGCGGGGGATGAGGGCAGGGTGGTTTCGGGGGGCTGGAAGGGCCATGGTTGCGGGTCGGCTCTGTTTTGGGGCCACCCCACGTGCTGGGAGTTCTGTGGGAGACAGATGTCAGTAGTCGCTCAACAACGAGTGTAGGAGGCTCAGATGGCACATGCTGGCCCCGTGTCCTTGCGCCTGTGCAGGGGGCGGACTGACCACTAGAGAAGTCTGCTCTCCCCCAGGGGTGGGGAGCAGAACCCACGGGTGCCTGGCTGCCCACCAATCCCTTACCCTGCTCAGGCATTTGGGGACCACACCGGGGCACCGGGCTGGGTCTTCTGGGACGCTGCCAGGCCAGGTTGGGGCAGAGTCAGGAGGGGACCAGTGGGGACTCTGACGGGTGCAGCTCCTTCCTTTTCGGCCCCCAGGTCCTGACCTGGAACATGACCTTGCCCTGGTCAGTCATTGCTCCTGCGTCCGGCCGCACTGGGCGCAGCCAGCGGCAAGGGCTGGGCCCCTGCCGGGCCTGTGGTTTGGAGACTGAGCCCACGGCGTGCACCATGGGAGGCAAGTGCCGGAAGGTGCCTCCAAGCTGGCCAGAGGGTCCCTCGGGGCTGAGTGGGCGTCGTGACCCCTGCAGGCGGCGAGCCGGTGTGCTGTGGCGGCCCGTCTTCTGCTGCTGCTGGGCGGGAAAACTAGCCCCTTCCATTTCTCTGGCTTTTCCTTTCCTTCTTTATAGATTAATTACTGGTTTTATCGGGGATTGAATACATGCCAAACAGATGTTAGCAGCATGTGGAAAATGCACACTTGTGGAGAGGACAAATGGTTTCTCGTCACCACAGTGTTTTATTTGGGCGTCACAAGCGCCCTAGGAGGAGCCCAGAGGCGGGTGAGCCCCCGGCCGCGCGGCGAGGCCGGCCGGGACGTCGCGGGCCGCGGGCGGGCCTCACGCTGGGCCAGCCGCGTGCCCAGGGCGGCGACCTCTGGAGCGTGTCGCCGGGGCGGCCGCTGTCTGTTTTGTGCCGTACGGTGGGCGACGCCTCCCGGCCCCGCACGTCTTACCGGCTGGGTGTGTCGCCTCCGCCCCACGGTCCGCAGGTGCCGTGGCGTCCTCTGCCCACGGCCCTAACCGCACCTCCTCCTCCCTGCTGCGTCTGTGCCTCGTTTCTTCCCTGTGCAGTGGGCAGGGGCGGGGCACGGCCAGTGGGGATGGCCTGGTCGCAGCCCTGGCGGCTGACGCGCCATGCGCCCGCATCCATCACCGAGCGCAGCCCGCGGCTAATCACGAATGTCTCCGGATTTCCCTCCGGGTTTTCCGCCGAGGCGATGGGTTTTACCCACGACCTTCCCGCTGTGAGCAGCGTCGGCCGGCCAGGCACCCCCCCCCTCCCCAGGCCCTGTCGCCTGCATTTTGGTGACGGCGTTTGTGCCGACGGCCGTGAGTGCCGCGTCCTGCGTCCGCGTGGCTGGCCCTCGGGACCGCCCTCCCCGCAGAGCCGTCTGTGGGGCCTGCTTTACGGGCGGATGTTTGACTTTTTCTGTTTCTCAGTGGGTGTCTCCTGATGGGGTTGGGTAGATGATGTGTTCCTAGGAAATCATCGTTGCAACGAGTTCAGATGGGCTCACAGACAGCTGTGCAAAGCGGTCGCTTCGACCGCTGATTCGCCGTTTCTGAGCCTTTTCCTGCGTTGCCCATTTTACCCATGTTCCCAAACAAGCAGTTTTTAAAAAGGTTTTTGAGTTATCCTAACTCCCTGCCTTTCGCTTTCCTTTCTGAAACTTCGGGTCAGACGTTCGGTTGATTTCTTTTTCTCGCTTTTTGTGGTTGCCACGGGCCCCCGGGGCTGTGGTTCCCTCGAAGTGCGGCTCTTGCTCCGCCCTGGGGCCCGAGGGGGCCACGTGCGACGTCTTCGTCTTCAGAAGCCCCGTGATGTCGCCTGCAGTTCACTTCTGCTCGGCTGCTCTCTGAGAGGAAGTTTGAACGTCTCCAGGTGGAAACGCTTCAGTGTTTTTCCATTTTGTTTTCAATTTCCGTTTTGCTGAACCACCGTCAGAGACGTCGCATGTTATTCCGACGTGTCGGGCCCGTTCTGTCACACTGAGCTTCCTCGGCCCGTCTTCCGTGAAGGTGCAGGGGCTTCGCCGTGCTTCCCTGACTCGCGGAGAGGAGTGGTTTATGTCGCCTTCGGTGATCGGTGATCGCAGAAGCCCCGAGCCGCCCTCTCCTGTTAATTAACCGTTTCTGCGCTGTCAGCATCCGCGGGACCTGCCGGCCCTCTGTCCCTGAACCCCGCCTTTGTCTCTCGCTCTGAGATCTATGTCGCAGCTCCCGGGGCTGCCGACGCCAGCCTGTCTCTGGGCTGACCGGTGCTCGCCTCCCGGTCACTTCCCCGCAGTCCCAGCCACTGGCCTTTCTCTGTCTCTAGGGGCCGGGTCGCCGGCGGTTTCTCAGCTTCCGTGTCTCCCCAGCTCCTGAAGGGACCCTCACCGGCCCATGGCCTCGGAAGTGAGGGCCAGCCCTCTAAAGGGACCTGAACTCTCTCTCGGGTGTCTGAGGAGTGGCCGTCTTCAGGTCCTAAGCACAGCGATGCTGCCAGGCCTGCCACTGGATGCCCACGGGGGACGGGCGGGGACTGACCCTGGAGCAGGACCCTGGGCCGCGGCCGTCCTGAGCTCGTTCGGCCCTGCGCTGACCGCGAGTTCTCAGCTGACAGCCTCTCAGGTGTCCTGATGGCTGTGGCTCCCCTTCCCGGCAAATCTTACTCCGTAGCACGTGAGTATTTCAAGTTACTTTGACTAATTGATAAAATTATTCCACGTACATTTTCTCCTGTCGGGGTCGGCATGAGGAAGGCCGGCCGAGGACCACGCTTTGCGCATCCTCTCCCCAGGGAGCAGACAAGGGCGGGGCCCTCCCGCCACTGACCGTGACGCTGGGGCACGCTCCCCAGCCCTGGTGCACCTGGGACGACAGCCGCCCTCTTGGCCTGAGCCCGTGGGACCCAGGGGCTGGGTTCGGAGCGTCCCTTGCCGGGGCGCTGCCCGCTGCGACGAGGAGCCCGAGTCCGTGGCCCCAGGGTGTGGAGGCGATGCCCCCCCGACACTGTCCCGCGCGCGTGCGGAGGGCGTCTGTGAGCCCCGCGCCCCCAGCCGCGGTCCCAGCGTGATGTGCTGTGACACGTCCCTTTCTGAAGAGGCCGCGTCTGGAACACTCTTTCCTGAACCAGAAGGCAGGCGCCTCGCCACGTCGGGAACGCGCCGAGCGCACGCCCGGGCGGCTTCTCGGTCTGGCCGCTGAGGGTCCGCGGCGGCCCAGCCCCGGCCTCGTGCCTGTCGCCTCGGCCACCCGCTGCTCCTGTCCCCGGCGTCCTCCAGGGCGCTGCTCTCGCGCCGGCCGGCCCTCCTGGGGCCTCTGCGGTCTGCACGTCCGTCCCCGGCTGGTCCGTTTGTCTGTGCAGCTCCCGGGGACACGGATGTTCTCACACGCAGGTGCCTTGGAAACGCTCAGACCTAAGTTCTATGCCTGATGCCCGGGGAGAAACCCCCCCGTGGCGGGCTGGATCAGGTGTTCTCAACGCCCCTCGCGGTGTAGACGGGTCCCAAGCCCCACGGCTGCTGACCAGCTGGGGGGTCGGGCCCCGCCGAGGCGCCTGGCGTTGGTTGGGGCAGGCGTCTTTCCAGCCAGCCCCTGATGGCGTCGCGAGGCTGGCGAAGGACGCTCTCGCTCCTCTGGAGAAATGCCAGGCCCGGGCTGCCGGCCTGCAGGAGCTGCCCCTCCCCGAGGAGGAGACCGGCAGGCGGGACGTGTCCCGTGGGAGCCTGACCCCGAGCCGCGGTCCCTGGTGTCGTTCCCGGGCGTGCAGGGGAGCCCGGCAAGGCCGTCACTGGTCCGGGGTGCTCAGGGACCCGGGAGGGGGCAAGGGGACCTGAAGGGTGTCACAGGCACAGCTGGTCCCCACTATCCCTGAAGGGACCCAAAGTCACAGGGACACTGCTGTGAGCTCCGGTCTCTTGGTTCCCCGACAGCGGGTGGAGCCGCCTGTCCGAGGCCATGTGGCCACACGCCCGGTCTCTGTGAGGGCCCTGGACGCTGGGGTGTCCCCAGGTCGGCACCCTTCCTGGGGTAATGCCCCTCATCCTGGGACGGCACTGCCCCCATTCCGCTACCCCCCCGTTCCACCCGCCCCCAGCCCAGCCCAGGCCTGTAGGCTTCCCACCCGGCCGGGCGGCTGACGAGTCGGGTGAGCAGTTGGGTTTCGGTCTGATCTGTAGGGCATTTCCAGCGAGGGGACGGAGTGGGCTCTTCAGGCACGTTCTGGCGCCGCTGGGCCTGTGATGAGACAGAAAGCAAAGTCGCCGCGTTTAGCCACGCCGTTCTGAAATCACGTGTCTCCAGGCGCTGATCACGGCGACAGTCTGCGCCACCAGTAACTGGACCGGCTTGGAGTCGGGGGGCCCCCTGAGCAGGACGCAATGCCCAGGGCCCTGGCTGGAAAGTCGGACAGGTCTGAGCTGTGGCCGTGAGACCAGCATGCAGGGAGTCTCAAAATGACGGCGGCGTCCCCGAGATGGAAGGTCACGATCGGGCGCGAGTCGAACCTCTCTGTTCGCGACGGGACCCGCCGACTTGCGCACACACGAGCCGTAACCTGCCAGGACATGAGTCGGGACGGGACAGACGTGGTGACAGGACACGAGTCGGGACGGGACAGACGTGGTGACAGGACACGAGTCGGGACGGGACAGACGTGGTGACGGCGTTTGAGGGGATGGCTCAGATGCACCGGTTTTCGAGGAAACGGAAAGTAAAAGCGGGATGACTTGGCCACCAGATCGCCGAGTGCCGCACGCTGGGCGTGGAGCTTTCTGTGGCACGGGCGGAGCTGGCCTGGGAGCAGGCGGGGAGCGTGCGCACGCACACGCCAGCTGGAAAACGTGTTTCGTCTGCGACGTCGTCAGGGCATTGACGTCGGGTGTACAAGGCCAAAAACGATGCATTTTAAGTAAGAAAAAGGTGTTGGCCATGAGCCTTGCCCTGTGCCCCCTAAGTCTCGGGGTTCCCAGGCGCCCCTTGTCCAGTTCCCTTTCTCTCGGGGGCCCCGTACCTCGCTGGTGTCCTGCTGTCCCTCAGGCCCGGCCCGCCAAGCGCCGTGGTCCCCGCCGCGTGGGCAGCTGGACGGTGCTGCCTCCCACCTCCTCAGCTGCAGGGCCCGGGGTTTCCGTCAGCGCCCCCGTCCTCGGGGCCCACGTCTGGCGTCTGCCCTTTACCGCCAGCCTGCCGGTGGCCGTGGATCTAACCGTGGTGGGCAAGACACCACGCGTCCCGGAGCCCAGGCGTGGGGAGGACGGGACGTCGTCTCACGGGGCCCCGAGGACACGAGGGCCCGATGAAGGGTGGCCGGCCCGAAGCCCGTGTTCCCCCCGCCTGGCTCTGTCCACTTCCTCAGACGGGGGCCGGAAGGCCGCGGCACGCTGCACCCCCAGCCCCGCTGCACCCCTCCTTGTCGGCCGCGCAGAGGTGGTCCTGGCTGCGGCAGCGTGGGCCCCGCCTGCTGTCCCGGCTGGAGTGGCGCCTCACCTGCCCGTGCGTGTGCGTGTGCGTGTGCGTGTGCGGTGCTCCGGCCGGGCTGGGGGCTCCCGCGTCTCTCGTGGGGTATTGGCAGCTTCGGTGAACTTGGGGGGATCTGCCAAGGTCGCCACTCTCCCCTTCCCACCCCCGTGGTGCCCCGGGCCCGCACGGATGGGTGCCCCCAGGCCTGCCCGGACGCTGTGTCCTCAAACACGTGTGTTTCACGCATCGGGCTGAGAAAACGAGGTCTGTGCTTGCTTCACCTGCTCGCGATGAATCGTCCTACCGTTTTCCCATCTGGACGCTGCGGCCGGCTGCGGGGCCTGGCCCGGGCGCTCGTCGCTTTGCCCTTCCAGCTCCCCTCGTCTCCCGTTTATCGTCCCCAATGCTCTTGTTTGCATGTGCGCCGCCCCTGTTACCGGGGAGATTCATGGCGAAGCTGGCAGGGCCCATCTGTTCCTTCCCTGGTGGGCGCGACGGGCCGCGCACAGCCTCCCGGGGGGTTGAGCCCACAGCCAGGAGGCTGCCCTGTGCCGTCTTGTCTCATCCTCCCAACAGGTTAAACTCACCATCTCGTCCTGTTCCTCCGGCGGGGCTCCGGCCATCAGGCCGGCGTTCCCGGGAGAGATTCCTGGGTCCGCTGGTTGAGGGGAGAAGGGTTGGCAGGAAGGTCCCTCACGCTCCACCGTGGTGACAGCAGCATCAGTAGCCAGCAGCTCTTTGTGCCACATGTTGCTCTGCCAGTTTGAAAGCAGCATGTCACTTCATCTTCCTACTGGCCCTGTCAGCACCCTTATCTGCCGCCCACCTACCCATCCACCCACCGATGCGTTTATCCATCCGTCCACCATCCATCCGTCATCCATCCACCAATGCGTTTATCCATCCACCATCCATCCACCATCCATCCATCCACCATCCATCCACCCCCCACCCATCCCCTATCCATTCATTTACCCACCCGCCCACCCCAACAATTTTAGGCCCCTTTTCTAGGGTGCGGGATGCAGTGAGGTGCATGACAGGCCTCAGCGCCCTCGGGAGCTCACGGTCCATTGATGGCAGTCAGCAATGAGGGAATCAGGCAGAAATAACCGCCAGTCATTAGCACCCAATTTCACAGATGAGGAGCCTGAGGCAGGGCCCTGGGCCAGGGTGGTGGGGCTGGAGCTCTCAGCGTGGGAGCCAGTCTCCAGGGTCACCCCTCGGCCCCCTCAGTGTTGATGATGCCCCGGCTTCTCCGGACCTTGTTGCGTGCGGCGCCTGACGGGC
This sequence comes from Eonycteris spelaea, assembly GCA_003508835.1. Lineage (NCBI taxonomy): Eukaryota > Metazoa > Chordata > Mammalia > Chiroptera > Pteropodidae > Eonycteris > Eonycteris spelaea. Next base: position 5,037 of record PUFA01000383.1, on the reverse strand, counting down.
GGCTCGCAGGCTCTGCGTGGACCCCGTGGACCCCTCCTGCCCCTCAGCGGGGCCCCAGCACCCTGCTTGGCGGCACGTGGAGAGCTGAGGTGACTTCTGGGGGCCGCCGGCAAGGCTCCCGTGCGCCGGCACCTGCAGCCGCCCCACGGACCAGCTCAGGTGAGCACACGAGAGCCGCGGGAGGGTGTGAGACCTGGAGCCACCTGGCCCCACGTGGCGGCTCGTGGCTGTGGCTGTTTGTTGTCCCGTGTCCCCAGCCACGTGCCCTGCACACAGCAGCTCATGGCCGTGGCTGTCTGTGTCCTCTGTGTCCCCAGCCCCGTGGCCTGTCTGTGGCAGGCTGGGCAGGACCCATGCCAGCCCTGCTCGGAGCCAGGTGCCCGCGCCTGAGGTGGGGTGAGTGCACTGAGGGGGGAGGTGTGCAGGCGACACCTGGCCGTCACCTCACCTGAGTGGATGCACAGGCCCCGCCGGCTTCTCGGGCAGTGAGCAGGAGCACCGTGGGCCCTGCGTGCACGGCCACGCCCAGACAGGTGTGTTGCCAGAATTAGGGTGGTGGGCAGGAGGGGGTGTCCGGAGTGGCGGGGGGTGTGCCCAACGCACCCACACAGCTCCCGCTGGGGCAGCTCCGCTGTGACCTGGGGTGTCTGTGGCCTGCGGACCCGGCCAGAGGACGCCCCGGAGGGGCGTCACGGCCACCTCCCAGGCAAACGGCCCCTCCTGGGAGAAGGGGCTGCCTGTGCCTCAGGGGTGCCCTCCCTGGACCGTGGAGCGGAAGTGAGGTCTGTGTCCCAGCGGCCCGGGGCCTGGGGGCGGCTACAGTGTGCAGGTGTGTCCCCCAGCTCCGCCTCCAGACCTGGGGGTCCGCAGCAGATGCCGGGGACCCCTGGGGCCAGTGCCACGCAGGGCACTGGCACACGCGGGCCGGCCGCGGGGTGCGGGAAGCCGGCTCGCAGTCGATCAGAGGGCCCCTTCCCCGGATCGTGCTGCGGGCTGGGCTCTGAGGTCCGGCCCCAGGGAGGCGGGGCCAGGCTGCAGCTCCGGGCTGGGTCCCGCAGCTCGCACTGCCCTGTGGCAGGTCGCCCTGACCCCGTGCTGGGGCCGCTGGTTCCGAGCTCCTGTCCCTGCCTCGGCCCCACACACTGGGCCTCCCTGGACAGGAACCTGGTCAGTGCTTAAGTCAAAGGACCTCGGCCTGGGCCGGTCCCAGGCCTCTTGGCCAACGTCCCCACTGGCCCAAGGACCTGTGCCGGCAAGGAGCCCTCGGCGTGGGGAGCCTGCTCCCTCGAGGGGTGCTCGGGCAGTGCGGCACGCCCGTGCCCTTAAATTCGGGGTAGGGCCCAGCACCCCCAGCCTTCCTGAGGGTCGGATGGCACCATCACCCAGAAAGTGACCCCAACATGGATGCCCCCAGTGGCTGGAGGAGGCCGCCTGGACCACCCGCGGGCCCAGGACCCCAGCGGTGAGAGGGGCTACCCGCGCCAACTCCAGGACTCTGGTCTGGGCCCCCGTGGGGGACTGACAGTGACCAGTGGCCCCCGCGTGACGGGCCCGGCCCATGGCCTCGGTGTCAGCCAGTTTCGTGTGGCCTGGATGAGGCCGCCTCGTCGGGGAGCGTGGAGGGCCCGAGGTGGCCGCTGGGGTGGGCGCCAGGCTGGGCGCCAGGCTGGGCCAGCGCCCCTGCCGGACCCCTGCGGCCCCTCCCTGGGCGGCCCTCGCCACCTAGCTTTTGCAGACGTGCCAGCAGCGGCCTCTCGTGTGCCCGTCGGGCGCCCGCACGCTCTCTCCGTGCGTCTGGGTGGTGCGGCTGCCGGCTGGGGCCGTCCCCGCAGCGTGGCGGGCACTGGCCTCGGGGCCCCACCCCCGCTGGCCTGGGGTTCATCACCTGCTGGCGGCTTCTCGCTCTGTACTGCACACCTGAAGCAGGGGTGCCGGGTGGGGGGGCCTGTGTCTCTGAGATGGGCCTCCGGCCGCGCTCAGTGACCATTGGTTACTCCCAGACTGGCCGTGACATCAGCGCCCACCACTGGGGACCTGGTGCCAGACGCTGCACCTGGGAAGCAGGTTGGGGTCCGGCCAGGGCCTTGGTGTGGCAGCCAAGCGAGTGTGAGTTCCGGGAACCCCGCGGCCTGAGGCTGCACATGCTGGGGCCAGGGTGCTGCGGTTCTGCCCGCGGACTCCAGGAAGGTCACCGGGAGGCGGACGGGGTGAGGCGGTCCAGCAGAGGGGAACGGGGAAGTGACGGGTGTGCAGCCCGGCGGTCTCCCCGGGGAGGGGCCCGGGGGCGGGCAGGAGATGCAGGGGCGGAGAGGAGTGTGAGGGGCGCCGATCACAAGCCGCCCGGGCCCCCCGCTCGATGGCAGAGAGCTTCACTCGATTTGACAAGCTCTCTCCTCGTCTAATCCTGTCAAAGGAAGTGACTGTGCTCTGAAAGCGACGGGAAGCGCTGACGTGAGTCGTGACCCGGCGACTGTGTGAGCACCCGCTGGTGGCAGCCACACCGGTCCCCAGGCGAGCCGGGCGGCGACGGGCGGCGGGTCCCCCACGGCAGCCCAGCGAGCCCCTCCTCACCGCGACCAGACGCGTCCCTCGCCAGGTCCGTGGGCGGGACTGCCGGGGGGCGGGGCTGGCACGTGCTCCTTCCCGCTGACCGAGTGACCGAGTGACCGGGCAGGCGCTTCGGGTGAGACGCTACTTCAGAGCGACGATCCTCCACCCTCCGTCAACCTGCGGTTTTTCCTGAACTTCCAGCGCACGCACGGCCACGCCGCCACCCGAGGCAGGGCCTGCGCCCCTCGTTGCTGTCACCGTCACGCAGGGAGCTGGCTGGTGCCCCCTTTGTCCTGCGGGGCCGAGCGCAGGGCAGACGGCCAGGAAGCACAGGCCCCCCGTGCGGGGGTGACGAGGGCACTGACGGTTCCTGGGTCTGGGGACCACTGTCCGAACTCCTGGCACCGGCGCCCACAGGAGGAGGTCGCCGCCCTGGTGACCGCTGCCTTTCAGGTTACTTGTTTTTAATTTTTATTTTTTTAGGAACTGGGGACCGGCAATGTAAGGCAGCGCCTCCCGGCAGGGCTGCCTGGGAAAAGCCGAGGGGTTATCTGCCTCTGTGCCCTGGTCTCTCCGTTCGATGAGTGTGGTGACACTGGGGACCGGCAACGGTCTCAGGTGTGCTGGACGACGCGCCCCGCACGGTCCGCCGCGCGCTTGCCGCACAACGTCCTTCCGTCACCACGCGCTTGGCCCCCCTTCCCCGTCTCTGCCCCACCCGGTCCCCTCCGGTCACCCCCTCCTGCCCGTGTCTCTGAGTTCGTTTCTAGTTCCGTTTGCTTGGTGCTGTTTCACACCCCACGTGCCAGTGAGATCACGGTTCTTGTCCTTCCCTGTCTGACTTGGCCTCATATTCGCAAGGCCAGCCACGTTGTCGCAAAGGGCACCTAGCACTCCCCCGTGCGCCTCCGGCCCGCACCCTCTATCCGACCACCCGCCGAGGGCCCTGTGGTCGCTTCCAGGTCTCAGTCGCCGTGAACAGGAGGTGGGATTGCTGGGTCGTGAGCGGCCTGTCTGTAACGCCCTGAGACCGAGACCGCACTGTTTTCCGCAGCGGCCGCCGGTGACGTTCCCACCAGCGGTGTGTGACGGTTCCTTTTCCCGCACGGCCTGCCCAGCCCTTCTTGCTCCTCGTTGGTGACGCCGTTCTGGCAGGTGCGAGGTGGGTCTCTTCCTGGTGTCCATTTGCACTTCCCTAGCGCTCAGCGGTGTCCCGTGTCTTTCCATCTGTCCGTTGGCCGTCTGTGTGTCCTCCTTGAGGAAATGCCTGTTCAGGCCCCGCCCATTTGTCAGCGATCGCTGAGGTTTCCTGTCGCTGGCTGGACGGGCCTTCAGGGCTTCGTCAGCCCCTGCTGGGCAGGTACTCTCCCGTTCAGTTGGGCGCCTCTCTGTTTTGCTGACGGTTTCCTGCTCTCAACTTTTCCTCCCTCCCGTCCCCCTTTCTCGTCCACTTTCCCCGGGACGTCTCAGAACCTTCACGCGGGGAACGCGTCTTCACGCCCAGGAGGAAGCGACCACGGCCGGTCTTTTAGCCGTGCTTCAGCAGCGCTCACGGCACGCGGCCGCCGGCCGGTGGAGGGGCCTCAGGGCCGCGCGTCGCCTTTGTAGGGCTCTGCGAGTTCCCGATGGGACGACACGGCCCGGACCTGCTCCTCCTCGGGCCCTTCCCGGGGGCGGCCCCCGGGCCGGGACAGAGCGCCCGTGTCCACCAGCTGTGTTCAGGCTCGTGACAGGCCTTGCTGGTTGGCGGCTCGTTTTTCCCCAAGGAAGAAATGTTGCCCTCGAAGAAGATGGGGTCGGCGCCCGCCCATGAGGCCCCGTGGGCGACCTTGCGCTTGGGTCGGCACGTGTGCCCTGGGTCCCCGGCCCCTCCCAGGACCCCCACAGCCCCACACCGCTGCCCGGTCGCTTCCGATGCCCCACGTGGCTGAGGCCTCATCCAGTTTCACTGCGAAACAGCTCAGTTTGTCCAGGCCGTCGGCGAGGAATTCGTGCTTTCCCCACGAGCCACTGGGCTCGGGCGGATGTCAGCACGGCTGGGGTCGAGGTGCCCCTCCTGCGTCAGGCCCGTTTCGACGAACGCTAACAGAGAAGCATCGGGGCTCAGGCGAGACAGGCCAAACAATCTCAGAGCCATTTACCTCAGAAATTGATTCCAAGGACGAGCTCACCCGGGGGCTGCAGCTTACAGTTCGTTTTCGATTTATGAAAACCCTGAAGCCTCATTTGCTGCCTCCGCCAGTGGCTGTCTCTAAGCAGAAGCCCCCTCCCCGGCCTCCGTGCTCCCTGCCCCCAGCTCTTCCCGAAGCCCTGTCACCTGCTCCCAGGGGCGCGGGGACCCTGCAGACTTCTCGCCATCTTGAGTCTCCTTGTGGGTCCAGCTTCTCAGAGCCAACGTCGGCTCCTGCCCCCCAGGCCAGGTCCTGAGCTTTCGGGGTGGCCCAGGGCCCCTGGACCCCCGCCGCGCCCCTCCCCTTGTGATGCCTT